>RJWT010036229.1:0-13313 GCA_004365215.1 Cuniculus paca | reverse complement strand
TTTTTCCTTTAGGAAGCTCTACATGAACCTCTGCCCAATGACTATATCACACCTTATTGGCTGAACTATGTCATGTGGTCAACCCTACCTGCAAGGGAATCTGGGTAGCTGGGTGTTTTAAACTGGGCACACTGCAATTAATGAGAGAAATGGGGAGAATGGATGATTGGCTACTTTTACAGCTATCCATTCTTGCTAATCTGCTTTCCCTTATTTTATGTTGTCATAACATTCCAGAATTGTCATTTTCTCATTTCTCTCCCCAAAATATTACGATTTCCTGATATTGATGTAAAAACAACAATCTAGCAATTTATACAATGGCATAAAAGCTGTATTCACCTAGATTTTCTGTTATGTTTTTTGCTTCACATACATGATTCTAATGTTTCATAAGTCACTGGATCATTTTATAAATCCCGATAAAGCAGCATCTAAATTTTATCTCCTGAATGGATGGAAACAACACAAAATCCTTTTACCTAACATGCTTTGATTTTTAGGTATTTCCAGAGCCTGAGGATACTGAAGTGAAAGAGTCGAGACAATTCAATGCCCTGGTCAGGTAAGTGGAGATGCTCTGTGGAGATGAATCCCATGGGAAGTGCCCTTGGGGATCACACCTGGCATATGAGGTCACGGACCAGGAGTTCCACACTGCCTTCTTGGAAAGCCCAGCATACATCCTGGGAAGAGGGCTGTTCCACATGGACAAGGAATGCACACTCATAATACAACAGGAATTCTCACCAGCAATGTGATAGAATTAATTTCTTGTTTCACTATAAACAAATGCACAAGAACTTAAAAGCCCAAATAAACCTTGGCCTCTTCAAAACAATGACTTAATGAGTAGATTTTAATAGTGCAGTTTCTGTTTAAATAATTTTTACTATTCCTTCCCTCCATTGCTTTCAACCTTGTGTGAAAAATCTTGAGTTTTCTCATCAAAATATCCTTGTCTTTTAGGGTAGGTTTTATTCTCAGATGGAGACAAATAAGTGAACGAGGGTGAAGCAACACAGCCCTGTTGCTGAGAACTGGTTCTTTTTCCTCCAGAGCTCACCACAGGGTTCTTTTAAGCAGTTTTTCCTGCTGAGGTTCTCAGATCCATTGCTTACATATGTAAAGCTTATAGAGAGAAAAGTAAAGATTTTAAAAGGGCATTCAAGACTGAACGGTGCTCATTTAGGTCCAGGACAATAGCGTGCTGATAGGTTGCGTTGATTTCTGTGTGCTCAGTCAGAGAACAAATAGTCACTTCTGCACATGTGGTCTACGACTTATCCGAAATACTGTTAAACCTTCAGCGTGCTTCCAGCACAAGGGACTGCTCACTTGGGTGCTGAGCGTACACCAAGGTGGGATGATGAATCGTGTCAAGCTGGCCATCTGTAAACTTCCGATAATGTCTGATAAACACCCTGCTCTCACAACACTAAAAGAGAAGAACGTAGTCTGTAAATCAGAATATTTACGATTCCTCCCACATACTTCTAAAATTGTCAACTACACTTCGGCCTTCGTCTCTGGCCTCTCCTGACTTTTTTCTCTTCGGTGTGTTGTTTTGTCTACCAGCTGGATGCTGGGACGGCGGTCTGAGTCGTGTTGGCTGAGCGCTCTCCTTTCTCCCCAGTTATGGGTAGGCGCCCGCCCACACTGGCTCATGCTGGAACCTGGAAGGAGTTCTTTAGCCCCGGCTGCTTAGTCACTGCTGTTATTAGCCTTTTTGTTCAAGGCTATCAGCCACTGCTTTGGCCGTGTGATTTCCTTGACCTGCTTTCTATACACACGGTGCCAGGCATACCAGAAGCACAGTGCAAACACCAGCAAAGGAGGCCCAAAGACAGGGGACGGGGTCAGCCTGGGTTCACTGCCAGCTCTGGGCAGAGAGAAAACATCCTGAAGGAAGGGGTGGGGTGGGATAGCCTCCAGGCCACCTCACTCCCCCTTTGCACTTCTCTAAAATGCGGAGGCATTGGAGGTACAAAGATGACAAGGGTCAGGAAGTGGAACAGGTGGCCACAGGCCAGGAGCACTGACGGACAGGACAAAGATTCTTTACTTGGGCAAACTTCAGTCAGGCTTCTTCTAGGTGCATCTGTGTACTTTCCTGTGAGCGTCACCCCTAGCAAAGGAACCCTGCTCAGAGCTCAGCCAGAGCCCCCTCCTCCATCTCCGATCAGGTCCCTCATCCTCCTGCACCCTCCTCACCCAGAAGCATCTTCAGAGAACGCTGCCCAGTCAGTTTAGTCGGAAACTCCCCGACACTTCCCCCTACTGACCCCCACCCTGCTCCTTGGCTGTTAAAATCTCAGTGCCTACACTGCATTCGGAGTTGAGCCCAACCTTTTCCCCGACACTGCAACTCTGTTGCAGTAGCCCCTGTTACCGTGCTCGGTGGTCCTGAAGAAAGGCTCCCTCTTTTCTGGTGCTGGGAATTAAACCCAGAGCCTCACAAATACCAGTCAAGTTCCCTACTACTGGGCTACACCCCCAGCCCTAGCAAAGGAAAGGAGGCCCGTCTTCCTTACTTTAGGGAGTGTTATTGAATAATTTTTTCTTTTACACAGGGACAGGCCTGGTTCATAAGGGGGTGGTTTAATTCCTAGAATTCTGGGCCAACTTTAGGACTTCTGCCCCAGAAAATAGTGTTTGTCTTAAGCCCTGAGTGATACATACGTGTTCATAATACAACCCTTGGGCACACTAAGTGGACACAGTCTAAACAGTCAGAGATCCTGGCCAGGAACCAGAAGGCCCATATACAGAGGGGCCTTCCTACTTTGTCTCACTCCAGGCAAATATCAGGGAGGGCTGCTGGGTCTCAGAACAAATCCAATTCAGGGTTAGCAAGCTTTGGATCTAGTGTCTCCCTACCTCAACCCTTTCCACTCCAGAAGGCTCAAGGACACTTCAGGCTTAGACTTCCTGTCACATCCTTAACACTTCTGGGGACCAGCTACATCTACATCTTTAGAAACATTTCTACCCTAAAACACAAAGGTTAAACAGATTGACCATGGGAATGTAATGATGAAAGTTGAGAGCCAGGATTCTTGTTCCCTCCCACTCACATGGCAGATTTTCCACTTCTTTGATTGCTGAGTGCCCCTCTGACCTTGGCATTTTAGCGTGGGCTGTGGGAAGCAGACCTGCATCCGGACAATTCCTCTTTCCAGCTGCATTGCCGGACTATGAATTTAAGGCCCACTTTGCAGAAGTCACCTCCCTAAAATGCATGCTTGTTAGAAGACCATGTGTCAGAGGCACTCAGTGGACGGATGGCCCACTGCAGCTGGGTGACAGCCAAAGAGAAGGGTCATTTTTTTTCCTGGGTGCTAAGTTTGTCACAGAAATCGCAGCGATCAGATGACTGTTCTATTAAGACTTTAGGGTAAGCAACCATTACTTGATTTTGGATAGCAGGGAGGAAAAGCAAAATAAGTTTTTATTTTACTTGCTTTCTTGGTAAGGTTTTAAAGATCAATTGGTAATAAGATGTCATTTTACAAAAAAAAGAAAGAAAGAAAGAAAGAAAGAAAGAAAGAAAGAAAGAAAGAAAGAAAGAAACTTTATTATTCCAGAAATAAGAGTAGCTCATCTGGAGTTCATATTTTTATGAGAAATAAGCAGTTTCCTATAATACGAAGATTTATGCTTCAATCATTCTTAAACATATTTTTTGTTTGCCTTGATCTCAGGAATCCTGTTTGTAAAACAAGGCTGTGGAGCTTCACAATGCAGATTCCTAGGCCCGGGCACAGGATAGTTTGGCAGCCTTAGTCTGAGATACTGAAGGCTGAGGAGACGTGCAGAAAGCTACCCTGGGCAGCAGCACGATTTAGCCCAGGATTCACCTCTCAGTTTTATCCCTCTTTTCAAATAGCAAACCAGGAGCCAGAAAAATCCCATCTGCATTGGGATTTGAACAGTTTGATATCCCAGCATGTTTTGATACCTTCACAGAGCAGGTCGGGTGAGTCCTCAGAGGACAGATGTGGGGAGAGCATTGTGGGGGTGGTGGCGACCTTGTCATGTCTTCTCCAAGGCCTGGCAGGTGTGTGTGTGCAGGTTACCCCTCAGCGCCCAGGCAAATGGAACAGATTACTGCTGTGCTGCCTGTGAAAGGCGCTTTATTTCTCCAGATAAAGGCCAGGACCCTAGGATTTATGACCAGTATGTTAGAGGTTGTATCCCCTCGGCCCTTTCACCCCCCACAAGCCAAAAACTTCCCTACCACTTCAAAGACAGCTGCAGGCAAGAAGAGACCTTCGCGTGGCACTCGGGTGAGATTATAAAGCAATTTACTGTCATTTCCTTGTAAATGTGGTTAACTCAAGCAACACTGCCATTCTGCAGTAGGAGAGCGAGAGTATTTAGATGCAAGTTCAGTCCAGAGGGAAAGGCAGAAATGAAGGCGACTGTCACAGACCTGATGCTTCCCCCGTTGGATGCGATTTCAATGACTAACACTATGGTCCTGGAACATATGGTACCTTAAGTTTACATGGATTCAAATGTTCAGCTTGCTCACCAGTCAGTATTTTATGACCTTCGCAGGACTCAGCTACTGTTCAGCAACCAGTGACCGGCATATACCATTCACCACGTGGACAAAGAATCCTGCTCTCAAGGAGCACTCAGGTATGGGCCGGGAAGGTGCGACACTGAACTTCAAGTGACTCTCATTTCCAGAGCCCTTCCTGTGATGCTATCTTCTGTCTCCTTGGCTCACCTACTGTTCACCTTTTCCACATGTGTCCCCAGAGCCACCTAAAGGGGCCACATCCAGGGACCCCTGGGTCCCATGCACTGGCAGGGGACTAGAAAGGGGGAGAGGAGGAAGGGAAGGAGACTCCTCTTAACTCTCCTGCTGGTGCTGGTGCCACTGCAGACTGGCTGTGTCCCTTGACTAAAGGTACAGGCACCTGTTAGGCAGTCTTCTTTGTCTGAAGTTTCTGGTCATACCCTTTGTCATCCCCTTCTGACCTAGAGAGAGTGACCCTGCTGTTAGCAGCCTGGGGCAGAAACAGTCCCTGTGGCTTCCCACACCCAGGCCATCTTTGTAAATTGGGGCTCAGAAAATGATACCCAAAATATGGCACTGAGGCATAACAAGTGCTTTGAACTGAAATACTGCCCTGTAAAGCCTTAGAAACAACCACTCTTTTTGACCTTTTCCTGCCCTTTTTCACTCTTGCTGCCCTTTTCTTCCCCCAAGGCTGGCCAAAGAAACTAGAATTCCTTTTCTTCAAGGCAGCCACGGAAGTGAGAACAAAGCCCAAAAGCCCCCAAAGGAAACCATAAAGCCTGAGAACATTCTCCTGCCTTTGTATCTTGCAGCCAGCCCTGAAGAAATCCTCTGACCCACTTGTCTGACAGTCGGTCCTAAGACCCTCATTCCGGAAGTGGTCCTGTCCTGTTCCCCGCAAGGAAGGAACACTACACAGAGAAGCTGAGGAGAATCTGAACAGGCAGCTCCCTCAATCTATTAGGCTAGCTTAGACCATTCTGTCCAATCACGTCTCCACATAGCTGCCTGGGTATCTTCCTCTAATCGAAGCATAAAAAGGGAGTTTTCCCTGGACGTTGGGTCTGCATTCCTGAAGCCTCCCATATCACGTACTACTTGATTCAATATATTTGTCATGCTTTTCTCTTGTTAACTCATCTTCTGTTCTAAAAGTGTCAGCCATGACCCTCAGGATGGGGAGGAAAGATGTCATGCTTTCCACCCCTATGTAAATCACTCTTTCACCGAACATTCTTCCAGTTACCACTGCCTTCCTGCCAGGATTGGCTGGCCTTTCCCCATCTAGTCTGGCAATATCTAACTAACTCCTCAACGATTTAATGAGGTGAGTATCATTAACTTCATTTTACAGGCTGCTGAACTGATGTCAGAGAGAAGTGAGTGGATTTTTCCCAAGTCTAATACTAGATATGCCAGGATTTTCACCCATTTCTGTTTGGCTTCACAAACCTGTGATTTTACTATAATCTCCGTAGGGTAAAAAGCTTTGTGATACAGATTAGCAGAGGGCTGCTGAGTTAACAACTGTTATGGTTTGGATGTAGATGTCTCCCAAGAGCCTCATGCGCTCAGCGGCAGGACTTCTGGAAGATGATTGAATTATAGGGACCCTAGAGCTGACTTCCTGTTGGGAAGGAGGATCTGATGGTCACTGTGGGTGCGACCTGGAAGGGTATACCTACCGTCCCAGCGCCTCCCTTCTCTCTGCTTCCCGGCTATGATGGCGTGAGCAGCTTTCCTCTGCACAAACCCTTCCCCATTCCATCTTTGTACGTAAGCCTGCCAAACAGTTCAGAAACTTCTGAACTGTGAGCCAAAACAAACCTCTCCTTTAAATTGTGGGTGTTGGATATTCTGACCCATCCACATAGAGGGTGACTAGGACAATAATAAAGATAGGGATGCCTGTTTCTGGCACTCTTCCTCCTGTTCCTATCCAGGGGAATTTCAGGATAAACATCACCATCATTGTCCAGTTTGCCAGTCCCACTTGTTCCAATCTGACTCTAAACCCTGTTTCTCATTAGTGCTATGAAAAATGCTTTCATAGTCCGCAGGCTGCACACTGCACCCAGGTAGCAAGCCTCACCCACTACTCTACCCCACCTCTCCAAGAGCGACAGGGATAGCGCTGAAGCAGAGCTGAAGGCAGAAAGTTTGAGCTGAGGGTTCATCTATGGGAAAAGGGAACACTGGAAAGCTACGTTGCAGAGGGAGCTCCCTTCACCCACCAGTCCTTCTTCATTTACTCTCCCTTAAATGGCCAGGTGTTTGCTGAGTTCCTTCTGTTTTCATGAACAGTGCTGGACTTCCTATGAAGTCTCCTGGCTCCTTTCTCCTCTCTCCTCCAAAATGCCCCTGTCCTTTCAGTTTTCCAAAGCACTTCTGCCCTATCTTTGTTTCTCACCTCCAAAATGAACTCTTGCCTCCTTCTTGCTCTCGAGCAAGGAAAACTTCCATTCCTTGAAGCCTGAATACCTTAGCCAAGTATGAAGAAGAAATTCCTCGGTTATTAATTCACACAGGTGGGGGTGGGGAGACCGACCACTCTGCCCAGGCCTCCCTTACTGCTTAAGCCACCGGGACCTCTAACTGTGGCGCTTGGGGAAGTGTACGAAGAGGCCTAGGTAGCTCTGTGTGTGCTCCCACCCGCAGACCCCTCGAGTTCTCAGACTATGCTGAAGGAGACACAGAAAAGGAGAAACTTGAAGTATGCAGCCCCTCCTCCTTCACTTGACTGCTCACCTGCTTCCGCTAAGAGGCAAATAGGTGCTCCTCTCATTCCGATCTCCTCTCTGCCCATTCCCTGGGCCTGGAGCAGTGGTGGTGAATCTATGACACGTGTGCTGCAGCTGTCTGTCTGTCCATTTGTTTGCTTGTTTGTTTTTTATCACTGAAGGCTCTGAAAGGTTTGCCATCACTGGCCTAGAGGCTCAGGGCAGCTGTTACAATTCCCTTCTCCCAATGCTAATGAAGTGACTCTCCAAAATAATGAGAGGGTTCTTCCTGCTCTGAGTAGATAGGGTCTTTTTTCTCTACTTTTGGTAGAAAAAGCAGTTCTCAAGTGTTCTTCTGCTGAAGAATTCAGGAAAAAGGCCCTGAGCCATAAACTCCAGTGTCATGACCTCGCCACTATAGCCACCCCTACACCTAAGTTTCAGTGGAGGCACAGAGGTGAGGAGCCTCCCAGAAGGCACGGGTGGGGAGGAAGGAGTAAGCAGACAAGCAGCAAAGAGGAAGGGACAGCGGAGTCATGGTGGGGGGAAGACAAGGCGAGCCCTGATTGCCACTGAGTTCCCTTAGACTCCCATTGGCCTCCAGCCCACCTCATCGGGGGAATGAGTTTCAGCCCCTTCCAAGCACATGCTCATGCAAGGGTCTTGGTCTCCCAAATCTAGGCAGGCAAGCTGTGATGGAAACAAAAAATAAAACAGAAAGTGACACTACTCTGGAAACATCAGATCCCACTGCAAACATCTGGACTGATGTCTATGGAATGTAAGAAGTTAACAAAACGGGCCACACACTGACTATGTAAAAATATGAAATAAAAATAAGATGAAAACTTGGAGTAATTATGCTAAGAAAAAAGACAAAACTTGGAGCAATTATACAGTGCCAGAGGTAGGATCTACACAATACAAGATAACTAAATAAGACTTGAAAAATTCTATCAAATGGATATTTAGCTTTGGAAAAAATTGAGTGCCCACGTTCAGCTAGATTTGTGTAGTGGCTGATGACCATACCCACCTCTAGCCTTTGTTTCCACCAAAATCAGAAGAAAGTACCACATCTGCCTTCCTTTGAGAAGATCTGACATTTTGCTGCTGCCCAGGAAAAGGGGGGCTGATGTTTTTCTCCTCACTTTACCTTTATGTTGTGTCAGTTCCCATTTGGGGCTGCAGGTCAAGATTGTGCCTTGAAAGAGTTTTCTTCAGCCTGCTCCCTGCGAACAGTAACTTAAGGAAAAGAACTGTGGCTGTTACTCTCCGAATCTTATGAATGGGCAATGAGAGACATTTGAAAGTGGTGTATTAGTCTACGTGTCTACTGCTATCACAAAGTTCATGAGGCTGAGCACTTTATAAAGAAAAGAGGTTTATGTCACTCATAGTTTTAGAGGCTGGAAGTCCAAGATTAGGTGGCTCCATCATATCATGGCAGGTAGCATTGTGGAGGGTGTGGATGGGAGAAGGATGGGTTACATGCAAGACAGGAAGCCAGAGAGAATCAGGGGCCAGGCTTGCTCAGTGACAGCCTCTGAGAGAGCTAACTGCAGTCTCTGAGAATGACATTAATTCTTTCAAGGACAGGTTCCCAGTGACCTAAACACCTCCCATCAAGCCCTACCTCTTAAACTTCCCTGGCCTCAACGCTAGTACCCAGGGCCAAGCTTGGGGCAATGAACCTCTGGAGGACGAGCTCAAACCATTTTCAAACCAGAGCATGTGACGGAACAAAACAGCCAAACAAAACTCACATTTTAGAACTACAAACAAGACTTGGAGACATTCACAATGGGGCTGTAATTTGTATGTCTCACTGCTGGGCAGAAATGGATCTAATTACTTTTGCCAGTCTTTTTACTAATGAAGTTAATTAAAAAAAAAACAAAACAACTACCTGATGGGACAGTCATGCTCGTGCCACTGGTGGCCCTGGCCAGTGGAAACGTGTTAAAAACATCCTTTCAGTTTATCGTCAGTTGCTTACTGTATGAATTCATTAACTGCCTCAGCGTTGAATTGTCTTGCTCTGTTGTGCTCAGTAGATTTATCCCCAAACACTTGGACAAGGGCTAAAGGGGGCTGGTTATAATTCTGTCAAAACTCACTGCTTTGTGTGTTGTGCTGTGTAGACCAACAGGTCCCGAACCGTAGGTCACCGCCCAGCCCAGGGTCACACTGGGGCGCGCATGTGGCTCCCGACACACTGCAGCCTTACTTTCCCATGGCCAGGGGCTGCCCAGGTTATCACGAAAGTCTGAAACAGGAAGTGCGTTAGAGAACGAACAATTGTTATCTCTGGGTGGAGGAGTTTCCAATGACTTATTTTCTGTTTTAGACATTCTTGCCCATTCCCTAGTGGGCTTATGTTGCTTTTGTAATTTAAAAATCAAAGGGAAAAAAGCCAACAAGCAAGGGCCAAATCCTTCTTCCTCTTTATCATTTGTCATCTTTACTTTTTTTCTCCAGACCCACTACCCAGGAGCTTTAGGCAATCAGCGCCCCGCTGTCTCCTAATAGCACAGTGCCGAACTACGTTCACCTCAGGGAGTAGAACCCAGTGAGTTTTTATTTGCTGGTAGGTAAAGTTCCCAAGACACTGCATAGCCCCTCGGGTTCCTAAATGCACACAAAGTCTTTTCTGGTAGATACTGTGGTTTTGCCTTGGAGTCTTTTAAAAACTGGAAGCATTTATGGAGTGCAGTTATCCCTGGTATCTAGCATCTCTGCGGATATCAAAATGTACCGGTGTTCATGTCCGTTATAGAAAAAGGCATAATATTTGCGTAGAGTCTACATACATCCTCCCGTAGATGTAAAATCATCTCTAGATGACATATTCCTAGTGCAATGTAAATAGTTGTGATACGGTATAGTTTAAGGATTAAGACATGAAAAAAGCCTGCATATGTTGAATTCAGATGAATTTGGGGGAGATATTTTCAGTCCACAGTTGATTGAATCATGGATGTAAACCCCAGAGATAATGAGAGCTAACTATTTTATGCCAAAATCGGTTTTGGCACTTCATAATTATTCACATTTAATCTTCATGGAAGTATGGGAACAGGGTGCTACTATTATCCCCATTTTACAGGTGAGCAAACCAAGTCCAAAGGTGCTGTAGAAATTTGCCTAAGGTCACACACTGACTGCCAGAGCCTGAGTTTGAGTCTGGGTAATCTGAATACAAACATCATGTTCTTCCTGTGGAAAATGTGGAGAAATGTACTTTACTGTGGCTGCCATGCATATTAGGGACAAAGGCAAGGAAAAGACAACTTCAGTCATAAATCTTTCTCAAAGCGAAACAACGACCCTTCGAAAGCCAACAACCCAGGCAACCAGGCAGGAATCCTCCACAGTCTGCACGTTCCCTCCTCACCACACTCCAATCTCTCAATAATCATTAACTAGGAAATTAAGCAGTGGCATAAAATCCTAATTTTTGTCAGAGGAAGAAACAAAATTCCAGGAGTTTGGGGTGGGGTGGGGGCAGAGTTCAGGACTGCCTTAGACACCCATTTCAGCAAGATGCCAGCCCATCGATTTTCTCTTACTGACAGCGGAAATAAACAAATCAACAGAACTGTGGCTGTTTGTTAATCGCTTGTCATTGCTGCGGGGTGCTGTGTGTGGTTGGGGGTTGGATAATAAGACCTGGAAGCTATCCAAAGACTTCAGCATTTGAGCGCTAATGGAAAAGTAACAGGAACTTTATCTAAATCCCATGCTGTTTACATGGGGCGTTCTCTCTGGGCAGTCTCCCGTCAGCAGTTACCACACAGATGGGGAGATCAGCTGTACCTGCCCTGCCTGGCGACTCCAGTTGTCTCCAAGTCCCTCCCTATCCCTGGCTTCTTCCCAGGTGGCTGTAGGTGCACACTTCTGCTCTCCTACAACTGTTTACAGTGAAGAGCACAAGTAGGATTCCCATATTCACAAGTCCACATTCTTTGCTAAATTAGAAGAAACAGCTCGGGAGAACCTGAAAGCTCTGATTTTCTGAGTGGCCACCGGCTGCTTTTGAGGACCTGCGTTGGGTGACAGCTGCTGACACACACAGAGGCCATCACTGATGTCCACCACTCTGGGGAAAAAGGATGCTTTAGAAGCCCTGATGAATGGCCCCGGAGGTGACTTCCTCCATGCCAGATCTGTAGGGAAATGTCTAGCAGCTACTAAGAAGACAGAGTACTTGCAAAGATCAGTTTGGCCAGTTCTTCCTCCTTCAATACCAATTTGAAAACTTTTCTTCAACTTTGTACGGGATTTTCCTTTTCTAAAATGTTCCCAGGTTTATTTCTGCTGAGGATTTGAGAAGAAATTGAAAAACGACCACCAAAAAGTGCTTACTGTCTAGGGATTGTATTTTTTCCACGCAATCCCTGGTACTCCTGGCCATATGACTTTGGACTAATGGCTGGAACTTTCCAAGGCTGCACTTCCCCCTCTGTAAAATGGGATTGTAGATCAGGATCTGGTAAGAGTTGCATGAAATAGATGAGGTAATTCTCGGAAAGTTCTTAACACAGATGGTAGCACATGGTAAGTACCCAATACATGTTCTTATTCATGATTGAGGGGTAAGCCTGTGCTAGGCATTATGTCACCAGCAGTGCATTTCCTCTGCTCTGCCTCAGTTGTGCACAGTGGTTCTAAAAGTGTGTGCACAGCACCCATTAGGCAACACCCTATTTCCACTGAATCGGGAACTGGGAGAGGGGCCCAGCAGTGTGCCCCTACCATCCCTCCAGAAACCTCTGATGCAGGCTGCAGGGCAGGAATCATAATGGATTAAATGGGACGCATCTGCTTTGTGTGCTATAATGATTCTAAATTTCAGCGAATTGAGATTCATGTGCTTAGAAATTCATTCATGCCTGGATACAGCACGTGGGACTGCTCCACATATGCCAACGATTGCCCATGTACAGTACCATTTTTGTAATGACCATAAATGCATGAGTAGTTTTGGGCCCATGGCAATTTGCTGATGTAAATCAGAAACAATTTATTAATTAAACAGGGTGTATTTGTCAGGGCAGTCTTAGTAAGCAGAGATGATGATGTGGACTGAGGACACTCAAACCCAAAAAATTCTGAAGTAGAGGATACAGGGCTGCTTCTATCAGTACGGGGTTTTTGCTTGCAGCCAATTGGCGGTTTTGCCTGGGTCTGGCTTTATCTACAACTTTCTCATGAAATTGTGTCTTTGGTTTTTATGTTCTAGAGCTTTTTAATCAATCAGTTCATAATTTGTAATTGGCTGTAATAAAAGGAATTGATAGCTGGAGAACAGATTATGGAAACCTCTTTTAATAAAAGTAATGTTAATCAAAGTCTTCCTAAGACCATTGTTTTGCAAGGTGAAATAATTTTGACAATCTGAATTTTATGGTGTGAGATTTTTTTTTAAGTACTCAGTTACAACGCTGAAACAGAACAAGTTATATGCCACTAGTGCTTTTAAAGGAATATGAACAAAAACTGTTTCTTTACATAAGAGACCGTCAACTCTAAACTCTAGCTATGCAGCCCAACCATAAGTGAAGGAAATAAATTGCAAAACTCAGCCTCTAGAGTCATGGGGAGGATGGCATCTTGCAGCAAAAGGGTATGGTTGTATGATTTCTTGTTCTTTACCTCTCTTTTAACAAAATATTTAAAGATAATTCAGGAGACCTCCTTCTGGGGAAAGGAAACTCAGAGAAGGACATAGACCTAGAGAACAGGAGGATGAACACACCTACAGTTCTGCAGTTTACTCCTGAACCTCCACGCTGTGAGAAATGTCTATCCTTTAGGCCACCCACTCCACAGTATTTTGCCACAGTGGCAAAAGGAAACCCTGTGCTATGGTTGATACATTGTGTCAACTTGAGAAGTTTAGAAGTTTAACTGAGAGACTCAGCAGGGAGCCAGGGTTCTTCCTTTGTAAATATCCTCATCCTGTACAAAGGAGGGCAAGGACATTTTGTGAGTGCTAGACCCACCCTGGAGGAGGGGGTGGACTGTGTAAGGGAAGAGAAGAGGCTTGTTTTCCC
>RJWT010036228.1:0-13307 GCA_004365215.1 Cuniculus paca | reverse complement strand
CACCTCTTCAACACTGAAACCAAGTTGGGTTCTTTAATCTTTGTTAAATTCTTTTAATTCCAACCACATCAAATTTGCACATGTGATTTTTATCTTTGCTAAGCAGTAGCCAAGTAACAGCCCCAAATCAAAGGAAATGTTCTTTATTACATTATAGTGCAATTTCTACTTTGCTGACTTTACTGAATCATATTTCTGCATAAAACATTAACTGCCACCTATTTTCTTAACTATTCCAAGGTTCTAAGGTTCAATAATCTGCAAATATGATGGCTGTAATAATTGCCTCTAACTGTACTGTAAAATAAATAAACGCTAAAAATCAAGTCAAAAGTTATTTAGCAGAACATGAAGGCAAATAATAGTCAAAAACTTGATACTGATAGTATGAACTTTAAAGATCTACAATCATAGCACTGAGAATTCATTTATGTTGAATAAATAATGACATAGTAACAAATTTCAACATGGAATTTGTAAATAAATTAGGAAATGTTGCAGAACTGTTACAATCAAAGATACAGTTTTGAAAGAAATATCCTAAGGAAATTTTGGCAGAGTGTCTTCTGTTGATGAAGGAGTTTTTATCTTGTTATAATTTCTATTTCAGAAAATTTGTATTTTACCTTGCTGCTTCCAAATTTGTCACTTTGTAAGTTTTCCAGAAACATACTATCTCATCTTCATTTTCCAAAATTTACTGGCATATAAACATTCTTTATTTTAGTATTGTAAAAGTTTCTACCGTATGTCCAATTGTTTTCCCTCTGTTCTTTATACATGTTTTCATTGTTTCATGTGGAACTTGTTTATTTTCCTAGAAAATATAATTATTTAATTCAAATAATACATATTTCTTTAAATCTTTCTTCATATACCTTTTTTATCATTTTTCTTCTACTTATTTAGCTTTCCATTATTCTTTGTAAATTTTGTTAAATTTAGTCCACTTAAAATCATTATTTAATTTTTTAAATTTTATTTTTAATGTACATATAATAATTGTACATGTCTATGTGATTCAGTGTGATGTTTTAATATGTATATACATTATATAATAATTAAATCAGAGTAATGATTAATCATTTCAATGTTTTGTTATACTTCTTTATTTTTATAAGCCTGAATGAAGTTTAAAGAAGTGAAATTATACCCCATATTTTGTTTCCCTAGTATTTTAATTTCCCTTACATTATAATAATTTTGCAATTTGCTTATTTATCACATGTGTTTTTCATATTACACTTAAAGTCTTTAAAATAGTTTATTTCTGATTTATTAGACTTCATGTCAGAGAACATAAAATTTACAAAATTACATTTGGATTTTATTGTGGTTTCCTTCAGTACAAATTTGACATTTAAAAATATTCTATTTATAATTCAAATATTGAAAGTTTTGCTTTTAAATATTTTTAAAAGTTTCTTTTTTGTTTCATTAGATTTACATAATACTATATGAATGCATCCTTTAAAATACTGTACAGTGAAACAACTATGAAAAAATTTCATTTTGCATAAAATAAATATACTTTAAGAGAATTTCATAATAAGTGTTTTAGAAATAGATATCTATGTCTCAAGATATAGGCCCCAAAAATGACCACAACAAGAACATGCTTCTTACATGCATGAGTTTGAAGGACTGATTTCTGCCACACCTCTCTCTGTGTTTCTGTTTTTATCTCTGTCTTTGTTTCTGTCGCTTCCACTTGCAAAGAACAACAAAATTATTAAATTAATAATCAGTCCATCAGAATCTATGAAGCACTTCACATACATTATTAACTGAAGAAAACTCAGAGACATGAAAATGAATTCACATGTATCTAGACAAAAAGTATTCAAATTAGCATTTTAACGTGCATACTTTTAATGTTAATTTATATTTCAAAGGAAACAATAATATTTTATTTTAAAACAAAAAAAGAATAAAAGTGATGATATAGAATTTCTAAACTAAAATCACTAACGGATTGAAAAGACAACCCATAGAATGGGAAAAATTTTAGCCAAATGTCCCTCGGAGAAGGACTTCTATCTTGAACTTTTAATGAATTGAAAACAATCAGGCCCCCAAATTAAAAAACCCAGTTCAAAAATAGGCATCTGAGATGAATACGCACAATAATATTTTAATAACACTGTAATCTGAATTCTCTTTACTCTAGGATATTTTTGCATAGATTTCTGTGTTAATCATTGCTAGATTATTTTACATTGCTACTGCACAAAAGAGATACATTCACTTTTATATCAACCATTTGTTTTAGCATGACATAGTTAAGACGAAAGGAATTTTTAGATTCTCTGAGCCTGAAACATGGGAAAAAACTGACTACTGATGTTAACAGTTACTTCAATAAATGTCTGATAGCCTAAATACCTCCTTAAAATGCAAGCTAAAGAATATCAACTATCAGGACGTTGGAAATATGATAGTTAGAAATAGTCTATTAGTGTTTAATTTTCTTAGTAATAATACCATTGGGCATTACTTACATGTAATAAAAAATAACAAGAATTTTAAAACTTGAGTGCATTTTATACTCTTTCCAGTAATGTCCATGCTATTTAGAAGAAGAATTTGAGTACTATAAAATCTGATTAAATTTTCTAGTGACTACAGATAAGTTAGTGGCAGAGTAGTAAAAAAAAAAATAAAAAATAAAGGTCTTGTGGTAACTCGACTAGAGCTGAGCCTATTTTTTGGTAACATTCTGCTACCCAAATATAATGAGTTTTGTAAATTTTAAAACTGTTTCTAATATGGAACTCAGTTACTAACTCTTTTTACATATCATTCAATTATCATGTGCATGAATACCAAAGTTTCTAATACACACTCAGAATCCAGGTTTATATCTAGTCACAGAAAAAAAAGAATGCCCTGCATAATCATGTGATTTCATTGATCCTTATTTTTGACAATCATTTTTGGAATATGAAATTTGAAAGAGAGAGCCATTGGTATAGTTTTATTCAAAGTATCTAAAATACTGTTTTTCAAATTAGAATGTGTAATGCTGAAACCAATAGTCAGTTAAAAAAAAAAATAAGTAGTTTCGGCTCACTAAACTGTCTCTTAAATTTTTTGAAAAATACTTGACACCAATAAAACCACTTCACTAATTCATATTTCGTTTAGAGAAATATTCACTAGCTATCGAATTACATTGTGTATAAAAGACCTTATTTTTGAAATCCACTTGTGTAAATCAATAGAACTTAATTTTAATTAACAAAGTTTGCAATGTAAAGTGTATTGTATTAATGTAACAAATATTTAATATTTGAAATAGAATTGTGGGAAAATGTGAAAACATGATTTCTTCTGAATATTTTAAAGTATAAGATTGTGTATAGTAATAGAGAACTAGCCCTGACATTTCTCCTATAAAGATAATTATTTTTTAGTTCCCAAATGCCAAATAGTTGAATAAACAAAATTATATAGTATTCTGATAATCATGTCACTCAGTATTTAGATGAATCTTAAATTATGAGGCATGTTTACGTCTCATCATTGTTTCTAATAGAAATTATTTGCCCTTTCTTGACATGTTTTTGAGCATCATGAATTACCCAGTACCTAAAAGGATTGTTCAGAAAACGATAATTCTCTTGTTGAATTAAATATTTATGGATTATTTAAATTCATTCCAATGAATTTTAAGTGGAATCTTAATAGAAATTGAAATAAGAAGATAAAGATATTTCATAAAACTTATTTGAAATTACTTTCTATTTATAAACTACAATTTCAGCAGCTATTTGGAATTTGCTCTTTAATTTATAATTTCATATTTTAAATGCTAAAGAAGTAATTTATGCTGAATAAAATACCCTATGTATAATGTTGCTCAATATATCTTCATTCAGTATGTTAACATAGGCCACATAGCTCTGCCTTAAAAGATAATTTCATTGGATTTCTTTCCGATATAATTGCAACTTTTTAAAAATGCATATGAACCTTTTGTAATTAACTATCCCAATGCATAGTATAAACAATCCCCTGCGTGGGAAAAAGTCATTACCCATATTTTTAAACATATTCAAAACTTAAAAAGCATTGTCACAATGTAACATTTCAAGATGTCATAGATAAACATAAAGAGTAACAAGTTTTATTTGCATGTCCATGTAGGTAAATGCATTAATAAATTATCAATACTTGTTTCCCTCTGCACAGAGATTTGTGTTGAATATGATATGTATATTTGTCTTTGTCAGAATATCTAAAATAAAATTTAAGAAAAGCTAACTGTTCAGAGAAATATCCACTTTAATTATTATAGGAAAGATTTTTCTTTTCCTGTCTAAGTTGAGAAACATTTTCTTGTTCTTTTCAAATGGCCAGAAGTTTCTTAAAACTATCTATTTGTCATGAACCTTAATTTAGTAGCTTTGAAACATTGGAGGGCAAGAGACTAGAAGGAAGATTAAGGATTTGCAGATTAAGTTCAGAGATGTGTAAAGGACAGTAGCTATAAACTGTGAGATCTTGAGACATGAGCCTACAAACACAAGAAAAATAAAAATGCACTTCATGTTTTCACATTCGTGATTTTTCAAAGTTTTTGTTTTCAGTATTGTCCTCCAAGAAAGGATCAGGAGATGATGCAACCCCTCAAAATAGCTTCATGATTAGTCTCCCATTCTCTGAATTTTGGTTAAAGTAAATAACATATAATGCAAAAATCAGCTTTTAGACAGTTTTCTTAAGCATCTCTTTTCCTTTGTCACTTTCAAAATATTTGCCAGTTTTATACTTCTGCTACAATCTGCATGTGAAAGTGAAGCTTCAGGTTGCCAGGGATTCAAATTGAAACTACTTAGGTCTGCGCCTTGAACTTTTCGTTAAAGTTCATTTCTTTGTTCATATATTCTAATTAAGTAAATTGTATTGTTTCTGTATAGTATGCCTTAGGCTCAAATGCTTTCACTTTCAAAAACTTCACTACATGTTATTTAATTAAAATACTCTTTCTAAAGAACATAAACTTTTCTGGAGACTGGTGCCGCCAACTCGAGAAAGTACAGACTATCAGATCTAAATTTTCAATCCACCTAAGAGGCTTGCACAGTTGAAGAGTAGACTACTGTGAAGTAGTGCTATTGGCCTCCAAGAAACATCAAAGAAGTAACTTTTACCCTGTAACCTCATTGTCTTGCCTTTTCATTTTATTCAAGGTTGGTTTAGTAACTTCAATAATTTAGATACTATATAATGAATCTAATTTTCTAATTGTACAAATATTTTCTAATTCTAGGAAGTGAATATGTGCAATATTCTGAGAGCTCTTTCAGTGCAAAAACAATTCACAATGACGTATATAATAGCCTCTGTTTTTTCCTAATTTCATGGTGTTTCCCAGGGTGCTGCACCCATACTTGACAATTCAGAATTATGCTTTTGCCAATTGTATTTAACTGACGCATACAAGCTATCATTAAATTTTCATACAGCATCTAATTAATATCTAGAAATTAATTTGATAAATAACAATGAACATAGCAACAATTGTAGTAGTAAGTAGTACCATAGTGCTCTCTCTGTATGAGCTACTTTTCTCTTTTATAAGTCAGCTAACTTTGCATATTGCAGTATCTATCTATCTATCTATCTATCTTACACTTCTAGGTTTTCAATGACTCAGAAGACATTGTTTAAAAAAAAGTTGAATCTTTTTTTTTTTTCGTATCAGGAATCAAACTCATGACCTTGTTCTTGCCAGGCAGGCGCTGTGTCACTGAGCTATATGTCCCCAGACCTTGACTTTGTTTCTAAAACCATCATGCAACTCATCAAAACACCATTTCTGAGATTTAAACAAGCAAAAATATAAAAATTAACAAATGTTTGATTCCACAGTTTAATATTTTTTGTGAAAATATCTTAAATTTCTGCACTATAGATTGTCAAAGAAGATTCTTGGTTAAATATCAGTGAAACTATGTTTAGATATACTTGTTATTTCCTATAGATCGAATCATAATTGATTAAACTGACTTAAACTTTGCAGGACCATCCTAGCACTATGCAGAGGACACAAGAAGAAAGAGCAACAGGAGATGGAGCCTTAGTTACACATTGTTTCAGTCACTTTCTTCTCACAAAATGTCCTCTTGTGCCAGGAGAAAGAGCTCTGTGCCTATGAGGACACAAATCCTCACTATGTAGTTAGCGTGTGCTGGGAAACATTTCAGACACTCTGACCAGTTTATCATGGTATGCTACAAGAGATGATAGCTGCTTTGTGCCCTTCTTCATCTCCTATTCCCCATCAAAGATTTTCAGAATGTATTCACGACTTATTTTTTGTTTATCTCAATTATTCTCGGAAAGTCAAGTTCTGTTTCACATTGTTTAATCTGAACAGCTTCCCTAATTTTTCTACCTTTTACCGTAATCTAGAATTATAATTCTATTTCTGAAGAAATGTTTGTATTTGTCAGTTCTATAACCTTCAATAGTCTTCTGAGTATTTGTAGTGGAAACACAGTGTCTCATAAATAATTTGCTCTTATAATCTTCTCTAATGGGCTAGATTTGGAAATTTTGAACAAAATACTTTTTTCATTAAGAAATATACATAATGGTCTGCATTACCTAATATTCTACATCCATGTATAGATATATGTATTTTTTCATTTATTTATTGTAATCTGTGTGTGTGTGTGTGTGTGTGTGTGTGTGTGTGTGTGTGTGTGTCTAGGTGCTAGTCATTGAAGCCATGGCCTAATTAATAGGCAAATTCTATAACATTGGTCTATATCCTGAGGCCTAGATCCATATATCGAATTTAATTGAGCTAATATTTAATTAATGCTTGGTTACCAAATACAAAGCATTTTTCTTTGTTTCTATCTCTTTACATAACACTCAACATGTCTTTATTGCGGATTGTGAAAATTACATTTAAATATTACAGTCATTTCAGGTCTTGGTTATAAAATAAACGGATTGAAAATCACTTCAGGATTTTCCATAGCTGTGATTTAGAACATACAAACAGATATACATATGGACACAAACGTAATTATTCCAGTGTTACTGGTAACAAATCATCACAAAATCTGTGGTTTTGAACAATAATCATTTGATGATTCCTAGAATTTGTGATTCCTAGAATTTGTAGAATCTAGAGAGTGAGGTGGGCAGGTTGGTCTCATCTCCAACTTTCATCACTGAGCTGACAAGGTGTTCAGTTTGCATCTTGCCTGGACTGGGCTTCTACAGAGGCTCTGCTCAGAGGTCTGGCACACTGGTGTGCAAGACTCTAAAACTGCATTCAGTAAGGCTGCTGGTGTCCCTCTCGAATTTTTGTAGTATCTCTCCATTAACTGCATACCTAAACTTCTAGCAGTTCAGATATAAAAGTATATGCTCAGTGAGAGAAGAAGTTAACACTGGACACTGAAAGAGAATCACTTCTACTCTCCAGTACTGGTAAAGTGGGTCTAGGGCCAGTTCAGTTCTGAGGGAAGCAAATACCCACTTCTTCATATGTGATATAAAATAGCTTAAAGACAGTCACACATAGTGGCTGCACACTTACCAACATACTATAAAATCCTTGTGTCCTGGGAGGGTGAGGCAGGAGGATTGCAAGTTTGAGCACAGCTTGGGCAACTTATTGCAATCCAGTCTCAAAAAACTACAGTAACAAAAGGGCTGGAGAAATAGTTCACTGTTTTGACTCTTGATTCAATCACTATACAGAAACAAAATTCGGACTCAACTTTAATATACCAAGATAAGCAATATGCTTAAAATCACACTTGCAATGAAATGTTATTTATATTTTATGTTTTTGATTGAGTAAATTTCCACCTTGTTTTTAATCGAAAGATTCTGATCATGGACATGTATATGATTGAATATCAGATTACTTTTCTTAATTATATTAAAACTCTGTATTACATGAAAAGATGGCTTGCCATTACAGATGTTACTTCTTTGATATTTTATTTTAAAGAGAATGAATTATTGAAACATTAACTTTATACACAGTTACAAAAGTGGTCAAATTATTCAGTTTTTAAAATGTAATTTTATTTAAATCAAATTTGTGCATATACTTTAATAAATTCAAATTTTTATAGCACCTTGGTAAATGTGTACTATATTTTGGCTTCCGTAAAGATGGTTAAACTGGTATTATTTTTAAAATAATTTTAAATATTTTTAGAATTCCTGAGATCTTTTGTGAAGTCATAAGTAATAGTTTCAAAAATACAGCTTGATCCTTCTTCCTCTAATTTTCTAAAGGAAGGAAATTATTTGGTTATCAACCAAAAGCAATGAAAGCTTCTGTAAATCACTTCAATTTATGGGCATCTGTTGACATTATAAAGCAAAAATATCTGCTAACAGCAGACCAGAACAACTTTATTCTGAGCAGCAAAATTAACAGGCAGACCAGTAAATGGAAAATTTAGTTACAATTCATTAATATGTTGTTAAGCAATTTTTTTTTCGGAACGATCCATGTACAAGAGAGGCAGCGTCAGCTCCTGACAGCTGTCCCCTATATGCTTTCTGTAAACAGAAAATGAAGCAGCATCCCACTCATTCTCTCTGGAAAGACAGCTTTCAGAGCTTTATGCAAATACCATGACCCTCTAGCTGTGGCACATTCTTCAAAGAGACACCTACCTTCAAAAGTGACAGCAAGTAATAATGTGACAAACGAGCATGCAGCCTGCACATGTGCCACATATTTCACCTAGAATCCTTGGATGTGATAAAATTAACATGACCTCTATTGCCAAGGACATTATAATCAATGCAACCGTGCCACATAGGAGGAGAAGCGAAAGTAGTGGGGCTGCATCCTCATTTAGTAGGCTTTTAGTTAAGGCTTTTAAAAATCAATTTGCCCTTTTATTTTATTTTATTTCATTAGGCCCAAGACACACTCATTTAGACAGTTTCCATTGTCTTCATTCCTGGAAGGCAGCCTGTTTGCTGAAAGTCAAAATGAAAAGGACACCATATATGATATACTTGAGTAATTAGACTGTAGGTAGGTAATATAAAACTTTAATACATAATGACATTGGGAATAAAGGTCTTGGCTTATTGATAGTATAGCCTGCCATATGTTTTACTTAGTTTTACAATTGATTTCTTCTGCTTTGAAGAGAACAAATAGTGAATCTTTCCCTTTTTATTAATGATAGAATTATAAGAAAAGAAATACAAAATATTTTGAACTGAGCTTTGCAAAGTACATAAGTTATAAATGAATTGATTTCAGTGTAAGCACACTCATAAATAGGACCAGCACATGTGAGCTTTATTGTATCTTAATTATAAAAATTGAATGTAAGAAAAAAATCATAGGGCACTTTTTCCAATATGCCTTGATAGAATTTTGGCAAATTTTTAAAAGTCCTAAATAAAAATAATCTTTGTAACATGAAGCTGAGATATTTGCTACCCACTGGTACGAACACTGAAAGGCATTTGTGGTAGATTTAATGTTTACTTATAATTATTTTGAAGCAGCTGAATGAAACTATATTTCTAAATAATTTATAGCATGTGTTCATAGTTGTTTAAAATACACCAAAAATAAATAAGATCAAAGAATGTGATTACATTTTTAATAGTGTGATTGGGATAAAAATAAATTGAGTTTATCAGAATATAAAAAAATTCAAAATACGACACAAAGTTATTTGATCCCAGGTTCCCAACAGTTCATTTTTCCCCTGCATTTATATATATGTTGCATGTATACATGTAATAACAGAAAAAGGCACAGGTTTAATTACTGAAATATCATATCCTGTATTAAAAGTTACCTATACACTCCAAAAAAATAAAAAGATAAATTAGGGAATAAGATTTTAGTATCTAATGTGCTAATGGTCTTTGATGTTATAAATTTAAACAGAGGAAGTGTAAAGGTCTCCTTTGTTTTATAAGTAAACAGATTTGTTCATGTATTTCTAAATACACATTGAAAAGGAATGTAATAGTGAGAGATTTCTGCATTTTATAAATACTATTAATGTTTCTGAATATTTCAGATATTTCCAATATATAGAAACATTGCAATTGGAGATATTCCCTCACTATTAAATATCAAGGGGCTGGGGATTTAGCTCAGTGGCCTAAGCGCCTGCCTGGCAAGGGCGAGCTCATGAGTTCAATCCCTGGTGCCGCAAAAAAAAAAAAAAAAAGTTACATTTTGAATCTGATGTCTTTAGCTACCTTGATTTTTATGCATGCGAAATGATTACAAATAATAGTTCTTCATAGTATACTTGGAAAAATAAACCCTCTGCTTCTTTTCAGTCATCGTTTCTCACTGTGGAGGCACATTTTTGATTATTTTAACAGTTTAATTTAAAGTGCTCTTTTGGCTCAAATAGTAACTGTTATGGTTTGTATCTAGATGTCCTTATAAAGCCTCATGTGGTCATGGGTGGAGCTTTTTAAAAGGTGGGCAGGATTAAGGATATGCTCTTAGCAAATCAGTCCACTGATAGGTTTGGCATAGTTCTGAGTAGAATTAAGGGTGTGGATGCTCCCTGCCCTAAGGGTCGCCTGGATAAAATATAAAGGACAGAGGCTTTCACTGTCCTATATCATTTTTTGCTTGTCTTCAGCCTCTGCTTGCTTTGCAATTCCCCTCTGCCGCGCCACCTGCTTGGAGTCACCAACTATGAGCTGAAACCTCTACAAGCTATAAACTAAATATACCTTTCCTTCCTTAAATTGTGGGTTTAGGATGTTTGTCTCAGCAAGAACAAAAGTGACTATCACAGTAATTTTTTGTTCATACTTCTTTATCTTTCCGCTTTGACAATTTTCAGTTATTTGAAACTAGAAGAATGAGAATAACAGACAGTGCATTCCATTGGACAAAGGGAAACGCTACTTGCTGGTAAGGAGCTCAGAGGGAAGGCAGAGGCAGGCTCTGCTCAGAGAGCACTCCAACAAAGGGAGAGGCTGTTCACCCCGCCAGTTCACCTGGGGCAGCCCAGTGGCTGCTGCTCTGGGCCTGGCTTGAGTTGAGGGCATGACCATCGAGTTCCACCTGGCCATTTGGCTTGGGACTTCACCAGGAGACTGGTGGGAGGTTGTGTCCATCCACCATTGCCCACGGACATTTGGGGCATCCCTGGGGTCCTGCCTGCACCCCTCCCACTCTCCTGGAGCAGCGTGGAGGCAGCTGCTCTGGGCCTGGCTTGAGTTGGAGGTGAGCACAGCGGACTCCACCTAACAGTGTAGCTTGGGACCGGGCAACCAGACCCATAGAAATACGTGCCCATCCCCCTTTGGCCACGAACATTTGGGGTGTCCCTGGGATCCTGCCTGCACTCCACCCGTTCACCTGGATCCACCCAGTGGTGGCTGCTCTGGGCCCGACTTGGGTTGGCGGCATGGCCAGTGAATTCTACCTAGCCTCTCAGCTTGGGACTTCCCCAGGAGCCTGGTGGGGCTTTGTGTCTGTCCCCCATTGGCCCAGGATGTTCGGGAATCTCTAGGGTCCTGCCTGGGCACCACCCATTTACCTGGAGCAGCCTGACAGCTGCTTCTCTGGGCCTGGCTTGAGTTGGGAGCACACACAGCAAATTCCACCTGGCTGTGCAGCTAGGGACCTTGCCAACAGACTGGTAGGAGTTTGTACCCCACCCCCATTAGCCTGAAAAGTTTGGAGCTTCCCTGGCATCCTGCCTGGGCTCCACCCAGACACTGCCCAGCAACAGAACAGCCACAGTGGTAGTCTTTGGTGGAGCTGAAGGTGTGCATTGTGAGTTTCACCTAGCCTTGGCACCTCAACTGTGCACGTTGGGTTCACCTACCACAGTGGAATACAGGAAAATGACAAAATAAAAGAGCAAAATGCAATCTTGCACCTCCAGTCCTTCCCAAACAAGCCAAAAAGACACTGACACAGAGGAAAATATGAGCCACACACCTGAAACTTCTCAAATGAGAGCAACTGAAGTAAAGAAACAACTCTATGAAACTTTAAAGGAACTGAGGTTAGAAATGATTTCCCAGGTAAAACAAGAGATGATACATGTAATGAAAGAAATGCTAAGCACATCTAAAGAAGGTATAGTTGGAAAAATAGAGGAACACGGCAAAAGGATGGAAACCTTGAATGAAGAATACAAGAAAGAATTACAATGCATGAAACAGATTCAAAGAGATATCCAGGAAATCAACAATGCCATTGAAAGCTGGCAGAGCTGCCTCAATCAATGTAAAAATAGAATTTCAGACCTCAAAGATATGATTGCAGCTAGTGAGGAAGAAAGGAAACATCTTTTAAAAATAACAAGGAATCAGGAGATAGCAATTCAGCAGTTGCAAGATGACACAAAGAGAAACAATATAAGACTGGTAGGTGTAAAGGAAAAAGGAGAAAACACAAATGATATAAAATCACTATTTAAAGAAATAATAGCTCAAAATTTCCCAAACATGGGAAAGGAAACTGACATACAGATAAATGAAGCATAAAGAACTCCAAATAGCCATAACCAAAATAAATCAACACCCAGTAATTATCAGCATTCCAGAAACTGAACATAAGAACAGAATATTAAAAGCTGTGAGAGGAAAGAAACAAACCACCTATAAAGGAAAGCCCATCAGAATCACAGCAGACTTCTCGACACAAACGATGAAGTCAAGAAGAGCATGGAGTGAAGTATTTCAAGTCCTAAAGGAAAAAACTTCCAACCCAGACTGATGTACCCTGCAAAACTATCCTTCAAAATTGATGGAGAAATAGGATACTTCCATGACAAAGAGCAGCTGAAGAACTTCATGACCACCAAACCAACCCTGCAATGAATACTGAAAGATACTCTAGATAGACGTGAAAATAGCTATGACATCGAAAACATCAACAGAAGAAGAACACCAAGCAGGGCAAACAATTAAGTAGAGGGAAAAGGTAAAGAAATGACTGCAGAAAGATATCATGACTAAAATAAGCCAGTATATATCAGTTATAACCATTAATGTACAGGGCCTCAATTCACCAATCAAAAGGAACAGACTGGCAGAATGGATCAAGAAACAACATCCTACCATATGCTGTCTACAAGAAACCCACCTAACCCAAAATGAAATTCATAGACTGAAAGTCAAAGGATGGAAAACAATACTCCATGCAACAGGAACCCAGAAAAAAGCAGGGGTAGCTATTCTGTTCACAGATGATGTGAACTTCAAACAAATAATGGTCAAAAGAGATAAAGAAGGTCACTACATACTGGTTAGGGGAAAACTCCAAGAGGAAGAAATAACAATCTTAAATATATATG
>RJWT010036227.1:0-13315 GCA_004365215.1 Cuniculus paca | reverse complement strand
GTGTGGATAATGGGAGGGCCCCACCCTGGATGTGGGAAGTGCCAGTCAAAAGGCAGGTAGCTTGGAAGCGATAAAAGGGAAAGACGTCTGCTCCTGTTGCTTGGCCAACCATGCCATGCACAGTTTCTCCTCTGCCATGCTGCCCTGCCTTACAGACAGCCAGCCAACTATGGCCAGAAATGTCTGTGAACTATGAGCCAAAAGTAACCATTCCTCCTTTAACTTGTGGGTGTTGGGGATTTTGTCTCAGCAATGAGCAAAGTAAGACAAATTTGGGTACCCAGAGTGGTTCTAGAGAAACAGAATTATAAATACGAAATTCCTTAATGACTTTAGTGGTCCCTGGAGTTGGCTAAGTTGATGAGACCATGGAGCTGAAGCATGATTCAGTGGCACAGTCCTTGCCTAGCATTTTCAAGGTCATGGGATCAATTCCCAGTACAAAACCCAGTAATAATGAAAATAAATAAAATATTTTAACTTGATGAGACTCAATGGCACCATGGTCTATCCTTCTGACACTGTGAGGAATACTGATAACCCCGGGTGTGAACTGTTTAAACTAATACAAAATGTAGGTCCCTTTGATTCTCCTACTTTACCACTTGTGAAATGTAATTAATTTAGTGACTCCATATATGAAACTTTAGAATATTTTTGGTAGAATGGGAAATATAATCATGCTGCCTGCTGGTTCTTAGCATCTCTGGACAAACTAGAGAAGGAAAACAATGAGTTCAAAACATTCATAGGACATCCAAAATCTTCTAAATGTGAGGACAAATTAACAAAGGACAATAAGGAGTTCAAAGATTCAAATGCCCAGCTCCAGACATACATAAAATATTTACAAGTTTCTAAGTGTATCTTGAAAGAGAATCTCCTCTCCTTTAGCCATAGGGATGAGACCGCAGAAACACAAACACAGGCCCTCATAACCCACTTGGCAGAAATAAGTATAAGTTTAGTGCTCAGGCTCAAAGGGTATGTGAAGTGAAGGTGAGGGCTCTGATAAACAATAGGATCCCATAAACTAGGATGGAGATACTTGGGAGGATCCTGATGAAGCTGAGGAAGTTGAGCTTCTAGACCCTAAGATTATCTTGCCAGAGGAAGAGATCTCCTCATGCACAGTGGTGGAGGCATATCCACCCTAACCCCTATGATGTTGGACTTTCCTAGTTACACCTGAGGAAACTAATCCTGTATTGGCAGAGAATGATAATGCTGATCCTCCTCAGGACCTACACTTACCACCCACTTTTGCCTCTAGACCTGTAATCAGGCTCAAACCACAGAAGACGCCTAAGGGCAAGCTACATAGTGTGACCCATGAGGAGGCCTAGTATGATCCCAAAGAACTTGAGTTTTCTCACACTTGTAAGAAGAGGCCTGATGAGCAAGTGTGGGAATGCATTCTGCGGGTGGTATAATAGTGGCAAAAACATACACATAGATCAGAAGGGTGCAATGGAGGAGGCTCAAATTGCAACCTCACTCTCTTCCAACCTGGAATGCAATGGAGGGGTACAGAGCACAGATTCATTGTCTTCCAGCCAGTCCACCCTCTGGGATATAATGGAGGGGTGCAGCACTCACTGTCTTTTCCTTCATATTTTTACCTTGGACTTGAGTTTTTCCCATTGTCTTTATACTTTGGATTTTGAAACACAAAAGCCAGGAAGAAAATTGATTTTATATTGTTTCAATACCAATATTGCTTTCTAAAATTTGAGCCCAGAAAAACCTAGTTGATTTAATGAGGGAAGATCCAACTATCAAAAAGAATACAAGAAGAACAAAAAACTATTTTAGCCATGATCATGCCATGGTAATATTTTCTCTGGGACAATCAGTACAGACACTGAGGAAGAGGCAAAATTATCCTATTTGAAAGATTTAAGGGATTGCATCAATAAAATGCTAGCAAATTAACTAGGCTTGGTGGCACATACCTGTAATTCCAGCACTTGGAGATGTTGAGGTAGAAAGACCACAATTTCAAGTCTAGCCTAGGCATCTTAGTGACTTCTTAAAACTCTGCCTCAAAATAAGGTGGGGGGGGACTGGGGATGTATCTGAGTGTGAAGGTGGAAGGTTTTAGTACCCAAAGAAATGAATAAAAAATACTAGCAAATTGAATTCTAGAGGACATTAAAAGGATTACACAGCATAACCAAGTAGAAGTTATACCTGGGAGGTACAGATAGATAGCTCAGCATATGTAAACCACTAAAGTTGATACATCACATTAATAGAATGAAAGAGAAAAAAACATAAAACCAGAAAAGCATTTGACAAAATTCAACATCTTTTCACAGTAAAAATACTTAGCAAAGTAGGAACTGAAGGAGATTATCTGAATTTTATAAAAGACTACATATATATATATATATATATATATATATATATATATATGAGCCACAGCTACCATACTAACTGATGAAAACAGAAAGCTTTTCTTCCTCAATGTGGAATAAGAAAACATTATGATCCACATGACAAGAAAATATGGTTAAGTCCAACACAGAGAAATTAGGCAAGAAGAAAAAGTATTGGGCAGCCACATTTAAAAAGAAGTTACACTATAGTGATATATGTACACCCATGTTTATAGCAGCACAGTTTGTGACAGCTAAATCTTGGAAACAACCCGAATGCCTTTCAATCAATGAGTGGATAAAGAAGTGTTTTTCACATACAATGGAGTACTGCTCAGTCATAAAGAAGGATAAACTCAAGACGTTTCTAGGTAAATGTATGCACCTTGAAACCATACTCAAGTGATATAAATTGGTCACACATGTAAGTTCACATTGTCTGTCTGGTGTGAGAAGCTGAAAGTGTAAATAAGGACCAGAATGCATAATAGATATTGTGAAATAGGAAGAAACTGTTTAAAAGGGAAGGGAAACTAAGAAGGGGAAAGGAAAGGAAAAGAAAAAAATGAGGAAGGATAAAATGGAAGCAAAGCTTTGTAAATAAGGAGGGGAAATGGGGTTGAAGGCAGGGGACAGGAATGGCGAAAAAAGAGCAATCAAGACATATCATGTACAGGGACAAATTCCCTATGATTAATGGGATTATTATGTATATCTAGGCTAGGTATTTTCTAGGCTGAAGCAACTCCTTTCCATGGTTGTCTCAGGTGCTCTTTGTTCTTGGGACAGCCATGCTCCAGCCTTGCACGTGTGGTCAATTTCCAGCCTCAATGGCTCCCAACACATCCCTCTTTGGTTTTGTTGTTGCATGGAATGGGTGGTCCATTGAAGCTGGAGAAGCTGTGTTATAAGAACTCCCACAGTTTAAACCCTGTACAGTCCATTAATCCATAACAGTAGACAGTTACCAGTGTAGCCAACAATTGCCAGAAGGTGTTAGTGATTTGAGTTTCTTTTATAGCTAACATATTACTATGGTATTGTATTATTCCTCTTGAAGTTATAGTTTTCTGTAGGATGTTGAGGACCAAGTTAAGGTGAGACCTGTATTAAATTTAATTAGTCTCTTGCTATCTATCAAGGTCAGGGTCCTCAAGAATTACCTTGGAACCATGCAGCGCACCTCTTAGCTCTACTGTCAGTGTCAGCCATCTGGATGAGTCACAGCCATTGCCTGACCAAGTTGCTTCCTGTGAAAGCTTGAGAGATTTTTTTCTCCTGGTGACTCTGCTTAGGCACACTACACATTGATGACAACTTTTCTCTAGTCTCCTTGATCAGAAGACCAGCGACTCACTGAGTATCAGATGTCACAGCAGAGGTTCTCTTATGTCCTGGGTACTCACTGACCTTAAAGGGTGAGGGTCAAAATATTGGCTATCCTCTTAGCCCATCTATCTCTAATTTTTGATCTCTAAACCTCAGTTGTTGAACATTCTGAAGATAAGATTGATAATGGTACAGTGTAGTAGAGGCAGTAAGCTTAACATTACTATCTTCTCTCAATGTCAAGCATCTTAGAGCATAAAATGGAGCCATTATTTCCTATTGACCATGGACATTTTAATATTTGAATACCTACAGAATGTTAACAAACAGTTGCATATTTTACACAGAAAGCTAGAAATCAAAACCATACCTAATATTATAGCATGACAATCATGATGACATTTTGTAACACACTTGGGTTTGCATTCTTGACATAAGATACCCCCTTTTTGTTAGTCATTCCTATCTAATACATAAGAAGCTTTTACCTAACTTGATCACCTTTAGTGGGATATACATCTCATAAGCATTTGTTGAAGGCAGAGGTCTGAATCTGAAACAAAGTTCTGCCACTGTAAACAATCTCTGTTTTACATTTTGGAAGACCTGTACATCTGGAAGCATGAATACATGAATACACCATGAGATTAATCATAATCATTTGTCATAGCCATATGAAACCTTTGTGTGGCCATTTTTAAATAAAAAACTTGTTATATTATTTCTTTCAATGATGACCAATGTGAACATATTACAATAATATTTTTTATAACTTCAGTTGGGGTGTCTCCCATATGGCTATGGAGATCACTGTGGCCTCCCATCAGTGAACAAGAACTGGTTAAAAATGTCACCAGGCAGCTGCTTTCTTTTCAATCAATTGGAGTCCTGTCCAATAACCCCAACCTCAAAGGATTTTTGTTTAATTACCTTAATATAGTTTTTGATGACTTATGAAAAACCCAATCATAACATTCAACACTTTATTTTTGAACAATGAAAGACTCTCAAGTCAACAATAAACAACAATATACATCACATTTACATAGCCAATTTTAGCATCACTTTGACTAGCTGGGAACCCAGGTGGAAGCATGCTTTTTAAATCTATGACCCAAATTAAACTTTGATTAAATGATTCAAAAAAGCTAAAGAAAGAAAAGAGAAAAATTGTTGAGCTCAAATAAAAAGAAACATTTGTTGACAGAATGGACAATTGGACAAACATGGACAGATAATCTGTACAGATTCAAACAGATGTAGAAACAAGTACACAGCTTCTCAGTGTCTGTGCTAAGTCTCTAAGTTCTGGTGGGGTGCTATTTATACACTTGTATCATGCCCCTTTGCTGAACTAGCTCACTTTTTATGCCCTGTGTTCTCAGGGCTGGAACACCTGCTCAGCCCCAGCACCTGGTGCCCCCCACGGCATTTCTCAGGTGCTTCATGCCCTAACGGCACTCCTGTATGAGCACTTGTTCTTTCAACTCCACATACGTGAATAATCACTAGCTCAGTTGACTCCCAACAACTGTTACAGATTGGACAAACAGACAGCAGATACAAGGCAGATTGATAAACACCTTTCAAAATCTGGGTTCGTTCAAATATATATTAGCCAAATTGAATTACAATAATTTTTTTACAAATTTAGAATAACTATAAATTGACCAGTCAGAATTATTGTAAGTCAGTTAGCAGAGATCTCTTGTAAAAAGAATTTGAAAAGGACAAAATCTTACCAATAGTTAACATGTATTTTTGTATTTTGTCTTAAAAATATTAGCCTCTTTTGTGTCTACTGCTTTCGTGTAACTTTCAGTTTGGTTATCTCTATATACTTTTATTACCCATTTAGCATTTTTGTTTTTGGTTACCATCTCCTGGGCATCATGGGTCAATTCCTTCAATTGGCTCTAGGTCTGGTCTAACCCCATCCTTGTTTATCAGTTGTGGTGTGGTTTCTGAGGCATCACTGTCAGAGGACAGAGCATCAGCTTTTTGACAGGGAGAATCAACTCCTTCTCTGAGTTTGGGTCCATGATGCAGCTGGACAGCACAGACAGGCATGCAGATAGGCCATTTAGCATTTCCTGGGAAAACATAAGCATACCTGAAAGGTTTCTGCCCTAGTATAAATTACTGGATATTATGGCAGTGGTCTAACATGGTGGAAGGCCAAAGTAAAACTAACATTTACCCTGATGGCCACTTCCTCCTCCTGATACAGGGGAATGAAACTCCCAACCCACTATGTCTGGTATGAGTTCGTGTTCTCTAAAATCGAAGAATGAATTTTAGGAACAACGGAGGTTAAGAGCAGAATATATTTATTGGGGGAAAGAAAGAAAGCTTCTGTCAGAGAGACAGAAGGGGTCCGGAGCGGGTTGCCAAAGACTCTGTCATTTTAGGGACTTTTTATAGAGTAGATGGGTCCAAGGTGGGGAAGAATGGGAATTCCTAAGGTGGGCATAAGGTGGGACAGAACTATGGTTAACCAATAAGGTTAATTGCTTAGGTAAAATTGATTAAGTCCGGGACAAATGGGGATATGAGTCATGTGACCAGCGAGCATGTTTAAGGAACAGTGACTCTTCCCTAGGGGGTGGAGACAGGTGATTCCTAGCTTCCTTAGGCATCTATAGACTTATTTAGAATATCAATCCTAGGAAGTAGGTGCTTTTGTTTGATCTGTTGTCCTGGATCCGGCCCACAGCAGGAGGTGTTTCTCTCCTTTACAGTTGCAGGGTATCTAGATTTTTGCATTGGCTCCATGGAGGACCTGGCCCTGTCTGACTGCCTATAATAATTTTAACTATCTCAGCTTCCTGTGACACTCCTTCCTCCTCAGCCCTGATTACAACTTCCTCTTTCCTTTCCTGTGTGTGAAGAAAATTCCAAGCAGTTCCTCACACATCATCAATGCCCACCCCAAACTCCACCTCTGGTCAGAGGTCATATAACCTTCAGCCCTGCTTGTCCCTGGTTAGAGGAGGAACCCAGTCCCATGAGTTGTGCACTCCTTTCCACATCCCCAACAAAGGCCTCTTTTTCTTTCCTTTTGCCTCTCTATTGTGCTGAAAAACCCTAACAATACCCTTGACCCCAAATTAGCACTGGACTGGGAGTTTTTATTGTCTAGTATGAAGAGCTCTCCAAAGGACTCCTTTTAGCCTTTATTTGATTGCATTATCTTTCTGCTGTGGTAGTTCTATCTTTTAGAATTTTAAAAATTTTAAATAGTATATTCTGTCAAGTGAAATCTATTATGAGGTGAACTCCCCCTTTTGTTTTTGAAATTTATATTGTGGGCATGTTTAACTATTTAGGCACCCAGAGCTGTTTGTTGGTCCCACCTCAGGCTGAGGTTCTCATCTCCCAACCTTGAGGTAGTGGGTGTGGCTGGCTGCTGTGCAGGCAGGCCTCGGGGAAACCCCAGGCTGCTGTGCACCATTGTTGTTGCCAGCTGACCCCAGGCTCTGGGTGCACAGGTTGTACTCCAGCTCTGGCCTGGAGTCCCTGCGGCTGTTGGGGTTTGAGTGTGGGTGGCACCAGCACCTTGTAAACTTTTGATGCATAACACATACATGCAGGTGATGGAGAAAACCAAGGTGGCCCAGGTGTGCCAGAACTGTGTACCATTTTTCTGGAGCCACTTCCCACCTTTTCAGCCCTGGGCTGAGTGCTGCAGTGTCACTGGCAGGCCTGCCATTGAAAGGCTTGGTAGGCCCTGGTGGAGTTTACCCCTCAGTTCATAGGAGGCAGGGCTGTAAGCCCCAGCTCCACAATTCAGGGCTCACCTCACCAAGCCAGGCAGGGCCAGGCTTCCCCGGGGAAGTTCTCAGAGCCTTACACCATTTACTTGCATTTTTAAAGGTAAAATCCTGAAATAGTTTTTAGACCCTGTAGGCTAGAAGAAAAATCAATGGAGGCTTTACCAGGTGAAGTAAGTTCCCTCCAAGCCTTTGTGGTTGCTATTCTAAATTGATCAAATATTTGCATATCAAAAGCAAGTTGTCAGCCTGTAGCAACAAAGGCATCCTCTCAATTAACATATCTTTTGTAATGGGTAAATTCTGAGCAGCATTGCAAGAGGCCTGATCTGTGCACAATTCAATGTCCTTTCCACAACAAATAATTTCCCAGACTTAAACAAGGTTTGGCTATTTCTTTCCAATCATTTGCAGCCACAATCTGTCATCTTAGAAGCTTTATAAAACCCAAGGCAAATGAGGCTGGGGAGGAATTGAGGAAAGTGCCCCCATTGTTTGGTGGGGTTGAGGCAGGCCCTGCTAGAGGTTTTCTGGAACAGGAAGGCCTTCCACATCAGTTTTGAATTTACATTGAGTGGCCCAATGATATAATCATCTACACTTTGGACAGATAGTTGAAGGTTTTGTTGAAGGGACAGATAGTGGCTATGTTGCCCCCACAGGTGCAGCAGCACAACTTTTAGCAAGATGCCCCCCTCCCTCCACAATAAAAAACAAAAAAAAATCAAGTAGCTTGCTTTTTCTCTTTCCTTTAGGCTGTGAACTAATGACCTGAATGATTATAATTTGTCTCAGACTATTGGGGATTCAAAGTTTAGTAACTGAGTAGACATGTTGAAAGCCATCCATGTACTCCCCTACCATCTGGCTTCTTTAGTGCCATTTGCAAGGGAGAGAGAGAGAAGGTGGAAATTTCTTTCTGTGATTTAGCAAAATTTTTCTGAGCTGAGAAGTTGGGGATAGCTACTTGTGGCTCAGTTATAGTTAAACATTTTGAGAGGTTTCTGCCCTAGTAAAAATTACTGGACATTGCGGTGGTGGTCTATCCTGACCACTACCCGCTCCCTCCACTTCAGCCCAGGTTACAACTTCCTCTTTCCTTTCCCGAGTGCATGAAGACAATTCCAATCAGTTCCTCACACATCATCAATGCCCGCCCCAAGTCTCACTTCTGGTCAGAGGTCATATAACCCCCCCACCTCCTCTATATCCTGTGGAGGAGATAGCTCAACCACACAAGTTGTACACTCCTCTCCGTGTCCTCAGTAAAAGGTGTTTTTCTCTCTTTTTTCCTTCTTTCTGCTTCTCTACTGTGCTGGAATACCCTAACACACTTCTCTAGTGGGGAAGGATCCCCTTTGTCCCCACTGCTCCTTCCTTATCTAATTGAGCAAAGTTGCAATGCTTAAACTGTACTGGAGTTTCTGTTGCTCCTTCATCTCTTTCCTGCTTTGGACTTGATTTAAAATACTGCTCCAAGCCAATTCCCTTGTGGCTGTCTCAAAAAGCTCACAATTATCAAGACACTTCCTGATCAAAATCCACAAAAGAAATGTAAATACAGGAATCATGCATACAACAAACATTCCTATATACATTTACATATGTCTATATACATCTGTAAACCTATTTTTCTCTTGGGCTTCTCTCAAGTCTATTTCTCTGTCTTTGGTTTCTCTTGAGCCTATTTGTCTCTCTGGCCTCTCCTAAGGCTGTTTCTCTCTCTGGCTCTAGTGAACCCATTTCTGGCCCATTTCTGAACCCACGTTCAATGCCTCAAGCTTAACACCTGATGGTGTCAATACCAATTCACTCCAGCGATGAATATTGACCACCACCAATGCACTTCTTCTCCTGTTGCATGCAAATGAGAAGTGTCCCTGCACCCACATTTCTTCTTACCCTGGTCTGTGTTCAGGTGCCAACATGCCACAACCCGCACAGCTCCAGGTGTTTTCCAGGAGAAGGATGGTGGAAGGATGAGAAAAATAAAGAAACAAAGCTGGGGTCAGGTGGAGCCTTTACCCTCTGGATAGGAGGAAAGGAACTGCCCCCTCACTGTGTTACAGGCAGCTCAGTTAGTTAGAAATATTATAGGCAGTCAGTCAGGGCTGGGCCCTCAAAAGAGCCAGTGCTGAAGACCGAATACCTTGCAAGCTTGGAGGAGACAGACACCTCTGCTGCAGGCCAGATCTCAAGACAAAGGCAAAACAAATGCAACATACCCTCAGTATAAACATCAGGGATCTATATTCTAAATAGCTATGGATCACCTTGAGGAAGCCAGGAGTCACCATCCCAACCCCCTACAGAAAGAGTCACTGCACTTTAAGCATGCCTGCTTACTATGTGACTTGTTTCCCCATTTGTCCCTGATTTGGTCAATTTTACCTAAACAATTAACCTTATTGGTTGACCATAGTTCTGTCACACCTCATACCTGTCTGCCTTGCGAGTTCCCCGGTTTTCCCCATCTTGGACCCATCTCACCTCACAGTTTTGCTCTGTAAAAGTCCCTAGAAAAGACAGTCTTTGGCAACTCACTCAGGACCCCTTCTGTCTCTCTCTCCCAGACAAAAGCTTTCTTTCTCTTAATTAATATATTCTGCTCTTAACCTCCGTTGTTCCTAAAATTCATTCTTTGATTTCAGAGAACATGAACTCATACTGGATATCTAGTAGGTTGGGAGTTTCATTCCACTATATCAACTGTAGGGGCCTTTATTTATACCTTTTAGCAACTTAATGTCCTATTACACCCCATTTTCCTAACAACCCACTGTTCAGATTGTCTTGGGGCTAGATGTTTTCTGGGCTGAAGCAGCTTCTTCATGTGGCTTGCCCCAGGTGCTCTTTGTTCTTGGGACGGTCATGCTCCAGCCTTTCATGTGTGGTCAATTTCCAACACCTTCAATGGCTCCCAACACATACTCTTCTCCAGATACTGGATAACTTGGTAATAAGGTCGAGTACTGTCAAGGGTTTTATCTCAGTAATGTCATAAAACTAACTCTTAACTAAGCACTGCTCTGATCTTAACAAAACCCCATGTGAAAGGATTGCACAGTCTAAACACTACTTTGAACTTCATGCAAAATAAAGTTCAAAGATATTCATAGTAATACAAAAATATCCAGGACACAACAAAGTAAAATTCAAAAGCCTGCACCTATTCAGAATTTAACAGACATGTCACTGTTGTGGCACTAAAAAATTAATCCTGTCATTTGTGATTATATGAATGGAGCTGGAAATGACTGTGCTCACTGAAATAAGCCAGGCACACACACACAAAAAACAAATACTACACAACATTACCTACATGTGGAATCTATAAATATTGATTTCACAGAAGTTGAGAGTCAAATAATGGTTAGAAGAATCTGGAGGGTGTAGGAGAGGAAGAAATGAGAAGATGTTTATTAATGGGTACTAAATTATAGTTACATAAGGGTAAAAACTGCTGGTGTACTCTTGCACAGTAAGGTAACTGTGATAATGATACTGATAATGATAGCATTGTGTATATTTCAAAATGCTAGGGAAAAAATACCAGGAATCTTTCCACCATAAAGAAATAATGAAGAGATAGAAATAATGAAGGAGATAGGTAGGCTCACCATTTAAGCATCATATAATTTATGTGCAATAGTTAAAATAGTGATGTCAACTTGAATAAGAAATACCTAACAGATTAGTTTAGCATAGTTTGGGTGTGCTTTTTGTTGTACTGTGAATTTCATCAAGGAATTTCGCACTGAGCTATATCCTCAGGCCTTGGGATTTTGGGATTTTGTTTGTTTGCTTTTGGGTATTTCAGGGTTTGTTTTTCTTTGTTTTTGACAGGATATCATTAAGTTCCCCATGTGGGGCTCAAACTTGCAATTCTTTTACCTCAGCGTCTCAGAGTATGTACATTTTTTTGTGTAAAAAAATTTTTTTGTGCTAAAATTTTTTTTGCAGGAAAAAATTACATGCTGTAAAACTACTGTTCAAAACCTAGGCAGAAAATGTAAATAAGAACAAAGTTGGTGGGCTTACACTTTACAATTTTAAAATTTATTAGAAAGACAATAGTTGAGATAGTATGGTGCTTATATTAAAAATAGAAATATAAATCAATAGAATAGCATGGTAATCAGGAGTAAACCCATTATGTCACAGTTGATTTTCAATAAGGATGTCAAGACCATTCAATGGAAAGAAGTATTTCTTCAACAAATAATGCTGGGAAAATTGAATAAAAATTCATTCAGGAACTAAATGTAAAAGGAGAAACTATAGGGTCTGGGGACTCAGCTCAGTGGCATATGTGCTGGCCTGGCAAGCACAAGGTCATGAGTTTGATTCCCGGTATCCAAAAAAAAAAAGGAGAAACTACAAAAAATCTTCAGAGAAAATGAATACAAATCATTATGGCATCATATCATGCAAAGATTTCCTAAGTATGACTTAAAGTGAAAGCACCTAAAGAAAACTAGATAAATGAAAGGTCATAAAAATTTTTAAAAACTGCTAGAATTATGGTATATTTCAATGGTACAGCACTTGCCCAGCATGTTTAAATTCCTGTGTACAAACCCCAGGAACACATACACACACACAATGTTAAAAAAATGCCACACACACACACACAGTTTTTAAAATATTAAGAACTACCATGTTTCAAAAGACACTATCAATTAGCCAGGTGTGGTGGCACACACCTGTATTCCCAGCACTCGGGAGGCTGAAGCAGGTGGATCATTGCAAGTTCAAGGCCAGCCTGGGCTACAAAGTAAGTTCAAGACCAGCCTAAAAGACACTATCAAGAAAAAGACAATACACAGAATGGGAAAAGTTATTAGCAAGTTATATATTTGATAAAGTTCCTGTATTCTGACTGTATAAAAAGCTCTTACAACTAACCATTTAAAAAATACAAATAATACAATTTTAAAATGAGCAAAATATTTACATAAACATTTCTTGATAAAGAAGATACGCAAATGGCCAAAAAACTTAGTATGGCTTATATCTAGATGTCCCCCAAAAGCCTCATGCACTCACAGGTGGGGCTTTGGGTGGTCATTGGATCATAGGGGCATGATACAGTGAATTTGTCCACTCTTGAGTTTATAGCTAAACGTGAATGTTGAGAGGTAAAGCCTGGTTGGAGGATGTTGGTCACTTGGGGTGGGCCTACAAGGCTTTCTCTCCTTCCCTTTTCCCTTGATTTCTCTCCCCACCCCATCTCTATCTCTTGCCTGACATGAGAAGAGCAATCTGCAGTTCTCTTCTGTCATACTCCTCTGTATGACACCCTGCCTTGAAGCCAGCCAACTATCTACTGAAACATCTACAAACTGAGCAAAAATCAATATTTCCTTAAATGTTGGGTGTTGAGTATTATGGCTCAGTAATGAGAAAGTAACTGAGACAGATTCATGAAACATCACTAGTGATTATGAAAATGCAAGTAAAAGTCATAAATGAGGGCAGAGGATTTAGCTCAGTGGCACAAGCGCCTGCCTGGCAAACATGAGCTCATGAGTTCAACCCCCGGCACCAAAAAGAAAAAAAATCATAAATGGATATTACCTATTAGATTAACCCTCAAAAGGCAAACTATGTCAAATGTTGGTGAATATTTCAGTCATTTTCCCATTAGTGGGACACAAAACCTGAGATTCAAAGAAGAGATTTATTTTGGTTGATGGATTCAGTTCATGCACAGTTAACCAGCTGCAAAGCCAAAACACTGATTGAGCTGTTTTTCACTCAATCTGAGGCAGCTAGATAAACATAAGCAGCGCAGAGAAAAGAGAGGAAAGAGATAAGATTGGGCACGGA
>RJWT010036226.1:0-13288 GCA_004365215.1 Cuniculus paca | reverse complement strand
AAAAGGGGGCCCAGGACATGGAGCCACGAGGGCTGGGCTGATGAACTGACGGGCACTGCCTGCCACCTCCCGGGGTCTGGGTCCCAGAGAAATGGCAACAACATCCAAGCATCAAATGCCAAGGCAGGTGGTTTCGCAGGCAGAAGGGGCTGTAAAGTCACCGAGTTCGGCACTGGTTCAGAACCATCTGCTTCACCTGCTCATGTGTGTTTCCAGCACTCTATGCCCCCTTCACGTGTTCCCCTGGGACCTCCAGGGAAGGCAGGAGGAGGGGATGGGACCTCAGGTGCCCACATCTCAGTTGCAGACTGCTCCACCCTCTAGCGGCTAAGGATGGTGGTGCCCGCAGCCAGTTACTCAATAACCAAAGAACTTTCTCACCCCGGGGGGCGAGTCAGCGGCTCCCTTCCCCGTCATTGTCTTGCTAATTTTATCAAAGACGCCAGCTCAGCTGCTTTGCAGGCAGCTGAGCCAATGAAAAGCCCGACAGTAGGTCTGGCTTCAAAGGGAATGGGTGTCAGGGGGGAACCTGGTGAGTGGGAGTCGGGCGTGGAGGGTGATGCAGCGCAGTCTCATCTGAAGACAGGGACCTGGCACCCCCATTCATACACCTGAGTCTGCTGTAGCTGGAAAGGGCTGGACGCTGGGCCTGCGTCTGCAGAGAAGGACTTGTCTGTCTCCTGGACCAGAGCTGCTCCATGGGCGGCCCGCAGGCCAGTGGCATTGGCCCCACTGGGCAGCAGGCAGGACACAGACCCTCAGGCCTGCCCCAGAGGGTAAGAGGCCCAGGTGTGTGCATGTGTGTACTCTCCGTGCCCTCTGACACCATCCTCTCCACCTGCCACACTTCTTCCCTGTGGCCGCAAATGTGGGCAACAGGTGCCACAGCACCCCTCAGGGAGCCAGGGCTGCTTTGGTGGACGGGGTCAGACCTAGGCTGGAGTCCAGCTCTGCCACTGTCTAGCTGAAGGACTCTGACTGGTGAGCCTTGGTCACCCGAGGAGACACTGACACTGTCTGTGACAGCACAGCCCGGGCCTGGCTCCGGCAGGTTTGTTGCAGTGGCGTTTCAGAGGCCTGGGTCCCTCTGCGAGGTGTGCGTCTGCTAGCGGTGGCGCTGGCAGCCCTACCTGCCTTCTCTTTGATCACCGCCCAGTCCTCGAAGCTGTCAATGTGCTCCTTCAGCCGTGAGCAGAGTTGCACGTTGCCCACGTAGTCCAGAAGCACATCAATGATGGGCCCTGCCCAGCGGCTCACCTCCGGGGCCGAGAGGATCTCGCAGAACTGAAAGGGAGTGGTCAGCCTTCAGGTGGGGCCTGGGTGTGTGGAAGACAGATGCCCCGGCCTCCCTGAGCTTCTACAAACCATACCCCAACACAGACCCTTCTCAATACAGCCCACACCAGAAAAGATGGGCCTCCCAGGCAAGTCCATCATCTCTGAGCCTCAACTTCCTTGTATAGAAAATGGGTATGTGTGCTGGGTGAAATGGAACACGCCTGGAATCCCAACACTCTGGGAGGCTGAGTCAGGAGGGTTGCAAGTTCATGTCCAATCTGAGGGGCCAGGGATTTAGCTCAGCGACTCAAGCGCTTCCCTGGTAAGCACGAGGTCTTGAGTTCGATCCCCAGTAAAAAAAAAAAAAAAGAAAAGAAAAACCTAAAAAAACCAAACTAGGCAACTTAGCACCACCCTATCTCGAAATAAATAATGAGGAAAGGGCCAAGGGTGTAGCTCAGTGTGAAGACCCTGTGTTCAACCCTCAGTACCACACAAATAAATAAAATTTAAAAACAGAAATAAAAAGTCTATGGCACCCATTTCAAGGGGATTTCTTAAACGAGGACTCAGGGAGTGGGGACGTGGACTTGCCTGTACACCGCAGCCTACAGATGCTGCCCGCGAGCCAGTTCCCAGCTCCCTTTTCATTCTAAGAGCCGACTTTCAGGAACACCAGGGACAGGCCCCGCCTCGGGCCACTGGCTTCCTGCACCTCTCCTGACTGTATTATGCACCCCTGCTGCGGCTGTGCCCGGCTAGGTCCTGCCCTCTTAACCCCGAATCCTGGGTGCAGATCTGCTCTGAGTGACGGGTCCTTCCGCGTTGCTGCGTTCCTGCCAAGCCCGTGCTCCACGGTTAGCTCCACAGAACTCCCGACAACACTGTACCACATCAGGGACCACATCCTCCAGACAGCAGGCTGCTCTGCGGGCTCCGAGGGTGCTAACCACCAGCCGCACGGCCTCCAGACTGTGCTAACGACTAGTGTGCACGCCCTCCGAAGCGCACTACCCACTACCCCACACCGCTTCCAAACCCGTCCACCACCCTGCAGCACTGCAGTCCTCACTCGCGCCCAGGCGCATCCGCCACCAGCCCACACGGCCTGGAAGGCAAGCAAGTGGACACCGGCTCGGCCACCCCCCCGCGCGCCTCGCCGTGGGGCACCTGGACCACGCCGGGCGCCTTGTCCGTGGTGTAGGCCTCGCTGAACCTGCTGGAGCGCTGTGGGGCGGGCGGGTGCGGGTCGTTGCCGTACAGGCAGGAGAAGCAGGGCTCGCCGTCGCAGCCGAGGTCGAGGAGGAACTTGAGCAGCGACAGGCACTTCATGGAGAACATGATGGTGGCTGGGAAGGAGGTGGGGTGCGTGGCGATGTAGGCGTCGATGTTGGCGCCGTGGTCCAGCAGCAGCTGCATGGTGCGCAGGCAGCCGTGGCGGATGGCCACGAGCAGCGGGCTGATGAGGTCGCGGTTGGGGTCGGCGCCGGCCAGCAGCAGCAGCTCGGTGGCGTACACGTTGTTGTTGATCACGGCGAAGTAGAGCGCCGAGCTGCGGCGGTCCTCGTAGAGGCGCGAGCGCTCCGGAGCCAGGGGCGCGTTCACGTCGAAGCGCGCGCCCAGCAGCGCCTCCAGCACGCCGTCGTGGTTGCGCTCGGCAGCCAGGTGCAGCGGGCTGATGCCGCTCCGGCGCACGCGAGTGCGGCTCGTCACCGGCAGCAGCATCTGCACGATCCTGGTGGGGGGAGGGAGGAGCGCAGGTCCGCAGGAGGCCGGCACGGGGTCAGCAACTCCACCACCAGGGGGCGCCAAAGGACCACTGCGCTCGAGATTAGTACGTTGGAGAGGGTGGGCCAGCCACCGACCCCACTTTACAGATAAGGAAACCGAGGCTCAGAGAGCGCTAGCTAAATTCTGACAGTCACATGGACGAGTAAGGGGTGGCACTGGGCTGCAAACCCAGAACCTTGACCTCCAGACCCAGACTGCAGCATCCAGCGCCTGCAGCTGACATTTCAGGCGCTGAACCGTTGCCCATGTTCAGCGCAGTAATCTGGAGAGTTGGCTGGGACGCCCCCCAAAGCAAGCTACTCCCTGCAGGAGGCAGCAGAGACCCAGTGGTAACACGTGCAGCCAGAACCTCCCCTGCCTGGGAGAGAACATTTGGTTCCTTCCTTACCAGAACCCACAAAGCATCATCTCTCCTGGCTCCATTCTGCAGATAAGAAAAATCAAGTCCCAGAGAGGTGAAAGAATTTGCTGGGGCCATACAGTTAGCAACGTAAAACAGGATGCTGCGCTGTGGTGCATCCTATCTCACTGCTCTGCTACCCTGGTGAAACTGCTGGGGCCTGGGGCACATGCCTGTCCCCATCCTCTCCTGTCCCAGGACCCAGTCAGCCGGCTGTACCCAGGTTTCCTCTCCTATGAGACTCAACGCCTCTTCTTCTGAAGGTGGACTCAGCTTCTCCCAGCCCCTCCACATGCCTTTGACTGCTGAGGCTGGAGCTCCCTGCGACCCCTGGTCCTGTCTCCTGTTGACTCAGGCACTGGTCTCAGCACGCTGCCTAATGTAACCTATGAAGCCCTCCCGTTGGCCCTTTGAGGTGGTCCTGATATTATTGTCATCTTCCGGGTGAGGAAACACAAGCCCAGAGAGGGTATGTGACTGTCCCAAGGACACACAGCAAGAAGTGATGCAGCCAGGACTTGAACCTGGGCTGTCTGAGCTGTGAGGCCACGTTCTTAGCCACTCCCCTATTTCTTGCATAGCACTCATGGTGATAAGGGACGTTATGAGGTGTTGTAGTCTCCCCAGTGTGTTGACTTGCTTGCCCCATTTTACCTTCCCTGCTGCCCCACAGGGAAGCCACACCAGTCCATGGCCTTCTTTTAACAGATGAGGCTCGGAGAGTTGCAGTGATGAATAGAAAGTCATTCGCCTCATCGTGGCTCTTTGCCTAGACCTCTGGCCCCTAAACCCCTGTCACCAACAAGATTCCAAAGCCTAATCCGTCCAATCCCTGCTGACAGGTGACCTCACAGCCTCATTCAGGGCTCCAAGGAGGTGGCTGTGGCTGGGCAGCAGGTGCCACCAGGCTCATTCCCACGCCTCTAGCCTCCTGGCATGCCTGCTTCCCTCTGGCCTCCTTGGAAATCCGATGCCAGCAGCCTCCTGCTGGGATCTCAGTGGAAAGTATTATTATTGTTGGTGACGCTGTGTTTGGCTAAAATCTGCCTCTAAAAGCTCAAAAGGAAATTCACACACCCAGGGGGGCTAATTGCCTCCTAATTTCTATTTGTGCAGGCTCTGGAGGCCTGACCTTGCTCTGCAGAGGTGCTGGTCAAAGGCAGGGTGGGAGCCTTGCCCTGGCCGGTGGCCATGGCCAACAAATGCTCTGTAACAGCCGTGACAAGCCCAAACCCGGGAAAGGGCAGGGAGGGGGCTGCCCTGGGCCGCTGGCCCGCTGGGGCTGGTATCTCTGGCAGGTCAAAGCTGATCTCCAGCTATCCCCTGCCAAGCTAAGGAAAAGTGACTGAAATGTGGGAACTTGATAGGACACAGCCTCGGGTCCGGGTCCCAGAACCACGTCTCAAAACTACAGTAAATCTCCCGATGGCCTTAGGCTTCTGCAGAACTCGGCAGAAAATAAATGCTCAATGCTGGACAGAGCCCAGGGAGCAGTATGTCCAACTCTCCTGTTTTATGGAGGGTAAAACTGAGGCCTACGCTTGAAGTAGGGAAGACAGTGAAGCTGGGCGGAAGGTGGATGGACAGGAGGTGGCTGCTGCCTTTCTGTGATGTCTCACTTCCAGACATAAGGCATGGCCATGTGGCCTATGGTGTGCTGTCATTCCTCCCCTCCTGTTTGTGGGACCGAAGGCAGGAAGGCAAGAAAGTGACCTATGAAATATGCTGGGGTCATTCCCCTTTTCTCGAAGGTAGGTGTGGGGGTTTGGTTGCTTTCGATTAAACAGGAACTTTCGGAGAGGAAAAAGGTGACCATGGCCCCAGCACTGAGGCTTTGCGAGGCCTGGCCTCCTCCCTCCCCACTCAGCTCTGCCCAGCTCGGGGCTGTTCCCACGAGGCCCAGCACTGCGGCTCGGCTCCTGCCCTGTTCCTGGGACACCCCCACCCCCATCCTAGGAACAGAGCCTTTGTCCTTGCCCAGGCCTAGCTCCCCACCTGGGATTCCAGCTCCTCAAGGCTGTGACCTTGCATGCTGCCTGTCCTGAGCTCTGATGTTTGCCTAAATCCAGCCCAGGAGCAGGGAGTAGGTGAGGGCTCCCAGCCAAAGCAGGCTGCCCTCGGCAACGTGAGGGTCAGACATGTGCAGTGAAGAAACTGCAGGGCTCAGAACCATCTGGACCCACACTGTGCAGCCAGCTCTGCCCGTCAGTGCTGGGCCATCTGAGGCACGTCGCTTAACCTCCCTGTACCCTATAACAGAGAGGTACTGTAGTCATAACAATAGTGATGATGATGATGATGATGACGGTAGCTACAGCTAAGCTTTATGGAGCCCTTATGGCTTTGAACACTTCTTCCCAGATAATTGTGGTGATTATGTCATTGAGCTCCTACTATGTGTCAGGCACTGCTTAAAGTTTTTCACATTTACCTCCTTCAGCTAAGTATTTTAGCTCGTTTATTATCCACAACAGTCTGGCAAGGGGGATTGCTGTGCGCAGGTGACAAGTTGATAATCCCTTTCATCAGGCTGCTTTGGGGCACGAATGGGACCTTACACCTTGATCAGCACAAGACGCAAAGGCTGTGCCTCGGGGCGAAGACAGCCGTGTCCCTGATGCACCGAACGCAGGGGTTCTGGGCCTGCAGGTCATAGCGGTCTGACCTTTGTCAGTGTTCAGCGCCAGCGTGGTGTGGGTGAAGCTGACTTTCACATGGGAAGCAGCCGCCCACAGAAGGCTCTGCCTCTCACATGTGTGTGTGTGCATATGTGTGAAATAAAGGGTTATTTTAAAAGAATGAGGTCAGAAATGAGGCCTAGATGGCAAGTGTGTATTTTCTGTGAGCCACAAAAGAGATGCTGAGATCCTGACTCTCCCCTGTAGAATCCCCTGGGCAGCATTTAGAAACCCTGAAGCCAGGCCACAGCCCAGTTACACAGGCATCCCTGAGAGGGACACAGGCACCAGGGTTCTTGCAAGTTAGGGGGTCCCATGTGTGCCGGGGTTGGGGATCACTACTTTTGGGGACTGTCTTTGTTTCTTAATGAATCTATCTTTGATGTTGATCTTTAATTTCATAATGTTAATTTGCCAAACAAAAAATGAAAAACAGAAAAAAGTGTGTTTTGGAGATGATTAAGACCTAGGGATCTTAGGGCTCCTCTCTCAGCTGTGCCTGGATGTCACACCCTCCACTAAGTGTGCAGAGAAGCAGGCGCCTCTGGCAAATAGTCCCAGCCAGGCGCAGCATTGCAGGCCAGGGACAATGGATGGGCAGGGTGTTTGGGCAGGTGGCAAATCCCCAAGCAGCCAGTGGAGGTCAGCGTGGAGAGGGCTCCGATGCACGTGCCCCCGGGAGCCCTGAGTGGGAAGCCAGGGCGGGCTGGCTACGGGCCCTGCTAGGAGGCAGACGCTGCTGGAGGGTGACCTTAACCCTTCCTTGGTCAGTCCTTGGAAAGCTGGGTGTGTGGGGTGGCCTGGGGCTCCAGAGGCCAACACTACCTCCTGGGGACTTTACTTCCTCTCTGTGGTGACACTGTCCCCCATCTCCCCCTCTGCCTTAGTGAAGACAGCAAACACACCCCAATCTGTCTTTTCTTCCTCTCTGCCTGGAAGATGGGGGTGTATCTCAATGTGTCATCCCAGGGCACATGAGATGGGATTTTAGGTGGAAAAATTATTTATTAATTGTGAAATGATCATTTTAACACCACACTGGTATGATGAGTGTTTCCTTTTAAAATGTATTCATTCTAAGTAAAAATTTATTTAGAGGAAACTACTAAGCAAGGAGGGTTTTTCTAAAATCAGGAAGAAAGGCTGTAAAAGGATCAGAACTTGGAAGGTGATAGTCCAGTGAGAAGAGTCTAATCACTAGACTCCAAGCCCTGGGGGGCTCACTATAGGGCAAGTCTCCTGACTACCTGGTCTCAGTCTCCTGACCTGTAAAATGGGAATGAAGGTCTAGCTGCCCCTACAGTGCCGTGGTGATGCCCACCCAGGAAACAGATGATCTGCACCTTGGAAATCACCTAGCCCCATTCGTCCTCCAGGGCAGCTGGGGTTCTGCCTTTGCCCACCCACAGCGTTGCTGATAAACGTCTCAGGTGAGGTGGAGGTGGAGAGAAGTGGTCCCAGGAACTGATTTGTAGCATTTGCCAATTTCTGGGCTGTAAAAACTCCCACCACGGCCAATACTAAGTGATCCAGGTCGATGAACACAGAGCTGGGAAGAGAGCCCACAGTGGGGTCCATGAGCTCTGCTCCACAGTAGGCTGGCTGCCAGCCCATCATAGTCTCTGCTGGGACCACAGAGCTTATCCGTGCCTGTGCTTTCCTTATGGCATCAGTGTGAGAATGTGTGCAAGTGTGTGCACCTTGCATCTTCCCTCCTGTTGGGCTGGCCACTGGAGGACTGAAACTCCTCCCAGCTGGCCCTTAGTTCCCGGCACACAGGAAGTGCTCAGTGACTGCTGGTTTTAGCATCAGTACTGTTCCCATTGTACTCGGCATCACCTGTGTGCTTGCTAATCGCGGGTTATCTTTGCACTCGCCTACAAATATCCACTAATTCGGATTCATACCTGGCTCCCTGAGAAATTCCTGTAGATGAAACATTTGGAGCCAGGGAGTTCCTGGTACCCAGATGCAGTGGGACCTTGGCAAATCACTTGACATCTCCATGTCTTAACCTCCTCATCTTTAAAGTACAGCTAATCGTAGGACGCACCTCACTGAGTTGTTGAAAATATTAGAAAGTTTATAATGTAAAGTGCTGGTAAGCGCTACAGACCTGTGAGCTCTTACTGTGGCAGTGGTGACTGGCATGTGCTACCCACTTGCTAACAGCTGAAAGGGCTTTCTCCTTCCCATGAAGGGCGCCCTCCCCCCATGCTAGCCCCTGCCGGGCCGTCCTAATCCTGGGGATAGATGTCAAAGCAGGTGCACTGCCCTCCCCATCCCACGCCTCCCCACTCCCCGTGTGTCCCCTGGGAGTTGTGCTGTGGGGTGGCACCACCCGCTGACCTGTAGTTGCCCTTCTTGGAGGCGATGTGCAGTGGCAGCAAGCCATCCTTGTTGGCCTTGTTGGCATCTGCTCCCTGCGACAGCAGGAATGCCACCACCTCCTCATGGTCATTCTTGCAGGCCTCGTAGAGGGCAGATGCGCAGTCACTGGCCTGCGTGTTGATGTCAGCACCTGGTGACAGGGAAGTGGGTTCACAAGGGATCAGGGTGGTCCCTGCCATCATGGAGCACCCGCCATGGGCTGGGCACTGCGGCGCTAATGGTGTGATGCATAGGATCTTTCAGGAGGACCCCAGGAAGAAAGGGTATGCCTGGGGCCACCCTCAGCTCCTCGGACAACTTCCAGACCAGGGCCTGGGGCCTGCACCAAGGCCTCTCAGGGGCCAGGAGCAGCTGCAAAGGTGCCGGCATTTACCGAACATGGCCATGATAGCTAATGTGATGGCAGGGGCCATGGTAGCCAGCCTGATAGCAGGGGTCAGGTTACAGCCCTCACTGTGTACGAAGACCCAGCCTCTGCTCCGAAACAGACCTCTCAGCCCCAGCAGAGTACACGGCACCTCAGAAAGGAAAACCTGAATAACTTTGCTAGTTGAAATCTGTTATTCTCTGCAAGCAATAAGAGAAAAATTACTTCTTGTCACCAAAGAAATTGCTGAACCGTGCTGGGGGGAGGAGAAGGCATCACGCCTGGTGACAATCCACCTCCAGTTCAGCCTCTTACCCGTCCTGCATCTTGAGGGGTGGGGAAAGAACTGCCTTGCACTTGGCTTCTCTGAATGAAGAGGGGCAGCTAAGAGTGGTGGATTACATGCCCATCAGCCTAGCAACCTTGGGAGGCTGAGGCAGGAGGGTTGAAAGTTGGAGCCCAGCCTGGATAACTTAATTGGTTCAACCCTGTCTCAACATTAAAATATTAAAAAGGGGCAGGGATGTAGCTCAGTGTGAAGGCCCTGAGTTCAAGCCCTAGTATGGGGGCGAAAAAAAAAGAAGAAGAAGGATCACAGTCCTTCTGGGTTCCAGAAGGGGCTGGAACTGATATCATGAGGGCTGCGATCAGAGGCCTCTGCTGGCTACAGCTCATCTCTCTGAACTTCTGCCCATCTCAGGCGTCCCGGTGACTTTATTTTCAATGTCAGTGGACCCATGTTTGCTGTAGTGAAAAGATCACAGACTCTGGTGAAAGCCAAGAACCAGTTGCAATTTCTCTTTCCTGGCTTCCAAGCCCAGTGGCCTCGGGCAGCCTTTAGGAGCCTCAGTTTACCATCTGTTGACCAGGAATGTAATCGTTACCTCTCAGAAGTAAGATAATGCAAGCCAATCTCTCGGCACAGTCCTGGCACAGAGACGGTGCAGGATGAAAGGTCCAGGGAGGAGGCTGGGTCTGCCCTCTCCGCAAAGGGAAAGTCAGTGGGCTGGCTGCTCCATCTCGCTGTCAGACCTCAAAATCAGTCTCCCTGAAAGACCCAGACCCCCCCTCCCAGCAAAGCTGCCTGCTCACACAAGGAAAATATTTGTACCGAAAAATGGCTTGGCTCCCAAGGGCAACAGACCCTGACTCAGTGTCGGCAGGAGCCCCAGGCAGATGTTTGGAGCTGGCGAGCTCCACCTCACCTGCTGAGCACCCTGCCCTTTGCTCAGCCTGCTGGCCTCGGCCCCCAGGGTCCAGCCTTGTCCCTTTGTTCTTTTGCGGTGGGTCACTCTAGCATTGTCCTGGGCTGCAGGGAAGTGCCTTGTGTCTGCTTCCCAACTGCTCAGGCACGTGCTGAGTGCGTGGGACTGGTCTGGATGCAGGCCCAATGCAGGCAGCATGCAGCTTGGGGGCAGATGGACATGGGTCAGAATCCAGGCTCTGATTGTGACCTGTCGTTCAAGCATTGCAAACCTCTGTGTTCTCGTGGGTGAACCGGGGTAGGGACACTGTCCGGCTCGTGTGGCCTTGGGGGAAACACCAGGGGCCTAAATCGCATTCATGCTTAGCACAATGTTGCTCCCAGCAGGTCCTCCACAAGTCACTCCAGGTCAGGCCCAAGGTCTGCATGACCTCTGGTTTCTCTTGCTGGAGAAGGAGGGTTCCTCCCCTTGGAGAGGGATAAGAAATCAAAGTGTTTGGGAGAGCTCAGAACGCAATGTTCCTTAAGCAAAAAGATGGGCTGCCATGGCCTCAGGGTTTTCTGCTACTAGGCCATCACAATGCAGGAAATATTATTTTAGCTTCTTCCATTAAGATTTTTTACAAGCAAAGAGGACAAAGGCTTGGGTTCAAATCCCAGCTCTGATTCCACTTTGCTGTGTGCACGCAGACAAATCACTTTCCCACCCTGGTCCTTGGTCTCATCACCTGCAAAACAAAAGTTTTCTAAATGTAGTCTGAGGTTCCTTTCTAACCTCTAAGTGTGACACAGCGGAAAGAGAAGTAGTTGGGGTGCCAGGAGTCAAGAGTCTGGCTAGTTCTGCAAATAATTTTGCTACATGACTGAAGCTAAGTCACTTCCCTTTTTTGGGTCTCAGAATCCTCATTTGGAAAATGAGGACATCAGGCTGCAGTGGAGATGGCAAATGGGTGGCACCTGGGCCACAAGCTGTGCCTGTGCCGAAGTGCAGTCATCACTAGGGGTTCCCACCGCGGACCTCATGGAGCTGAGACAGAAGCTCAGCATCCTTCTCAACATGGCACTGCCACAGGCATGGGTCCTGGACCAGAGCATGCCCACACAGTAACTCCTGCACCTCTGGTTGTGCCCCTAGGGGACTCCACGACCTAGGGACCCTGTCACTCACCGTGCTTGGCCAGGAACCTGAGGGCCTCCAACTGCCCACTCTGGGCGGCCACAAACAAGGGCGTGATGCCATAGGCATTCTTGGACTCCACCTTTGCCCCGCCGCTCACAAGGATCTCCATGACCTCCACATCGTTGCGTGAGACGGACTCGTGCAGCGCCGTCCAGCCCCGGTTGCAGCGGTGGTTGGTGTCCGCGTGATGCTGCACCAGCAGCCTCACCGCCTCCGCGTTCTTGCGCTCACAGGCTGTGCCAGAGACAAGTCAGTCAGCGGAGCCCAGGAGACACATGGTCAGCCAAGACCATTCACTCATTCATTCGTCAGCCATTCATTTAACAAATATCAATAGGATCTGTGCTAGGTTCTTGCCCCTGCCAGGCATGCGGGCTACGTGATTAGAAAGAACGCCTGTATCAGTCCGTGTTTAGCACTGCTTCCGCGTCACAGCATAGTGAATGAGTCACTAGTTTAATCTTTGACCCTTAAGGACAGTAGCATTATTATCCCCTTTCACACATGAGCAAGGGGAAGCACAGAGGAGGTGGATGAGGTGCTCAAAGTGGCAGAACTGGAATTCAAACCCCTGGAGTCAAGATCCAGCGTCTCTCCCCCTTGAATGTTCCATGATGTCCCTAACTCATCTCCTCTTCTAATGTTACTTGCTTCAGTCCTCATCAAGACTGGTAGAATCTTTCCAGATGACTTTTCTCTTCATAGTCCTGTTTAAATCCCCCACCCCGTCCTTGAAGGTGGCTCATTTAGTTTGGAGGAAACTTGACCTTCTGAGTACAGCTCATCTTTGTCAATCTGTTCAATCCTACCTCTTACACCTCATCTTGTCTCTAGACCCGAAGCCTCCCGTGGGCTCTGGCCAAGCCTCTCCAGGGAGCTGCAGGTGGTGTTGGGGTCCCCTGAGCACCTTCCCTGGAACCCTCGCTGTGCCAGTGTCAGTGGAGGGGATGGGGAGAGGGGTTCCCTCTGCAGTGCGTCAAGTAGGACCAAAGCCCTAGCTCTTCACCTCTCTAAGCCTTGGTTTTCTCACCATAAAATTGGGGATCAAGGGCTGATCAAGAGAGGATGTTAGGAAAAAGACTGAAGAAGACCAGGCTGGTGAGGCCCAAGCCTGGAGATTAGGAGAAGGATGGAACTGCCTGTGACTTGTCAGCCTCCTGGGAGCTCTCTTTGGGACAGCTGAGGCTCCAGGTAGTAGTTACAGCACCCATCAGGGCTGGGTCCAGTCACAGGCTCCCACTTCCCAATGTCAACAGACATTCCAAGTGAGTCAGTCCCACAGGCATGGAAAGTCAGGGACATCCACGACTTTCAAAGCACAAAGCCCTATCACTCCTGTGAGACCAGGCTGATTGCTTAAGCGACTGAGCATGAGCTGGATGCTCCCTGAGCTGAAAGCCCAGGGTCATACTTTGCTGGCTGTGTGATCTGGGCAACTCAGTTCACGTCTCTGTGACTTAGATCCTCACTTATAACATGGGGATAACAGTGGCTCCTACCTCCTATGCCTGCCTTGTATGGAGATGTGCATAAAGGCCCAAGAACAGAGCAGCACCTGTGCTATGGTTTGAGTCTGGATGTCCCCCTGAAGCCTCATGTAGTCGTAGGGGCAGGCTTCTAGAGTTTGTGAATGACTCGTGGTCCAATGCTGGGATTATGAGTACGAGTGCTACACTCAAGTGGGTGTGGCTTACATACAATATAAGCTCCTTCCCTTTTGCTCTTGTTGCTTGTGCTGTTTTCTGCCACCATGAACTGTTGCCCTCTGCTCTGTGCCACCCTACCTTGGATCCAGCTGATTATGGACTGAAACCTCCACAAACTGTGAGCTAAATAAACCTTTCCTTCCTTTATTTTGGGTGTTTGGTATTTTGTCTCAGTAATGAGAGAAAAGTAACCAAGACAGCCTGGCTCATAGTAAGCACTGCATAAATGGCAGCTATAGCGCTCATGCCGACTTTGACCCTGGGTCATTTGAGGGCAGCCAACAAATATCTGT
>RJWT010036225.1:0-13307 GCA_004365215.1 Cuniculus paca | reverse complement strand
GTGACGAGTAGAAGAAAGAAGCTAAGAAATTAAGGAAGTCACAGATGGTATTTTGAGCGAATATTTTGAGCTTCCAATTAAATCAGCAAACAGATCAAAAGTTCAAGCCTCAGTTCAAATTTCTCAGCAACTGATGCCCAGAATTCCTACATTTTCCAGCAACGACTTGTCTTAGAATAATTGACTTCACCTTTATCCTGGTAGAAAGGTAAAACCAATGCATTTAAAAATAACATCTAATTTACTGACTCTAGAAAGAAGGAAGAAGACATAAGGAATACCAATCTTTCTAAAATAATCAAATAACTTGGAAAATAGCAAGATCTCAAAAGAAGAAAGCGGGATGGTACTTTTCAAGGGTAACAGAGTAAAGTTCAGGTTTAGCGTGTCAACTTATTTTTTTTCCTGAAGAACCTCCAATTTCCTCTCCAATAATAAAAATTTTTATTTTGCATGGAAGTGAAGAATAGAATTGGTAATATATTATCAATTTTGGATTTAGGTAGTATTTTATTTTTCCTGTGTAAACTTGTCTAGAATGTTCATATGGAGACCGGACAGGGACATATATTGCTCCACTCCATGGGCTTCCCTTGAGGAACAAAATATGACAAATATCAATATGATGTAAAACAGGCTAGCTTCAATCTTAAATTACTATGGAATCATCATACTCGGGTAATGTGGATTGAAAACTGAGAACTCAAAGTCAAAAGAAAAGTATATATCTAAGTGTGTGTGTGTGTGTGTGTTTGTGTGTTTGTGTGTGTGTGTGGTGTACATATTGTGCTTAGAATATTCTTCTTCCTAATTTCTAAGAAAGATCCATTTTTCTTACTCTACTGTCTTCCCAAATGCAACTTTCTTTGCAGCTTCCCACCTGAACTAGGTTTAGAATCCCACCTAAACTGGCTTCCCTGCCCCTCCTGTAGTTCCTTGTGACATTAGCTTATTTACTTCATGGTATTTATCACTTTCTGAAATTATCATATTTTTATACTTTATGTTGTTTCTCTCTGCACTGACTGTGTCTAAGACACAGTTTAGTAAACTTTAAATGAATAAATAAATAGTAACAGGAATATTGTCTTAACTTGGAATGAGTCAAGGCTTTCCATGAGAATGCAATTTGTTACAGGTAATAAGATACTGAAGATACAAAAAAATAAAGAAGCATGTACCTGATAAAGTAATCACTAATGCACTGATTCAATTTTAGAAAAAAGAAACAATTTTCTTTATTTAGAGGGACCAGTGAGAAAGAGGGTGAAATAAGTGAAAATTACACACACACACACAAAAAAAAACTTTAAGTGAAAATGAATAAAATACGGAGAAGTGTTAAAGAAAGAAACTGAACATTTAAATTTCTTTTCCTAAAGCCTCTTGCGTCTGCTCATATTTATTTTTGTATAGAAGAGAAACTTGTTAGTAATTGGTACAGATTTTCATAAATAATACTGATAATTATCTTACTTTCTCTCTACTTTTCTTGCTCTTTTGTCCCTTAATAGCGCCAATATCCTATAAGTCACATTAGACTACAGGAGGGCTTCCATCAGCCACACTGCTGGTATGACATTAGGAAATTGCTTTTCTGGTCAGTCTGGTCCAGAGCTCTTCACTCCCGGTCTGTTTTAAATACCACCAATTGCACCCTGATGAGAATTTTTTTTTTTGTACTGGGGATCAAATCCAAAAGTGCTCCACCACTGAGCTATGCCCTCTTCCCTTTATATTTGATATTGAAACAAAATCTTACTAACTTTCCCCAGCTAACCTGGAACTTGTGATCCTTTTGCTACAACCTTCGACTTGTAGGCACTATAAGCCTGTACCACAATGCCCAATTCAGGATGAAATTTTTAAAAACAACTTATTATTTAATTAGTACCCTAACAGACAGTTTAGATTTGGCACATAGTCAATTTCCTTGTCCTTTCCCATGTGCAGCAAGCCGCATTCTTCTGCATTCATTCTTTACATCATTTTGAGGTAGGATAGAAGAAATAAAGGTAGGTCGATGGGCTGGGGATCTAGCTCAGTGGCCTAAGCACCTGCCAGGCAAACGCAAGGTTGAGAGTTCAATCCCCAGTGCTGAAAAAAAAAAAAAACTTCTATAAAGGTAGGTCAAAAAAAGACAAGGATGATATGAAGTTTTAAATTGTACTTTGAAGAAAAACTCTTCAGGGAACAAAAATTGTTCAAGACCCCTTTCTCTAACAGAAACTTGCTCAAAAAAACCCAAAAATTCCTAAGGGTCTTAAAGACATAATAAGACTGTACACTGTGCTTTAGGCCTATGCTTTTCACTTGTAAATTATATTTCTTTCTACAAACCTGCATCCTTCAGGAAGCAGCAATACTAGTAGGTAGTAGATCTCAACTTCAACCACTGTAGATACATTTTACCATAGCCTACCAGGTGGGTAACCTGACAGACAACAGGAATGCACAACCCAGACCTCCCACCTTGAAGACCCCCAAGATCCCAGGCTCAGATCATAAAATGCATGTCTTCCTTACTTCTCTCTGATTGCTGGTACAAAACACCTGCAACCCAAAGTGAAGCAAGGAAAGGTTTATTTAGCTTACAGTTTCAGGAAATTTCAGTCCATAATTAACTGGCTCCAAGGCAGGGTGGCATGGCACAGGTCAATACTTCAAGGCAGCAGCCAGAGCAAAAAGAGAAAACAAACCTCTTCTCTTCCCTCATACAGTACACAGTGGGGGCCCTCCCCCCCAGCTCCAAGGTGGGTGTAGCACTCACCAACTCTCCTTACCCTCCTTTGCACAGGATGAGGATATTTACAAAGTAAGAACCCTGGCTCCCTGCTGAGTCTCTCAGTTAAACTTCTAAACTTCTCAAGTTGACACACTGTATCAGTCATAACAAAGCATGTCTCTCTCATCCACACTCCATTTCTTTGAGCCTGTGCTTTTAAATTTCTTTCTGTTAAATCACTTCTTGCCTCTTACTGACCTGCCCTGAAAATTCTTTTCCTGTGATGGCAGTCAGCACAACTGCAATTTAAATCTACAGGTAGCATGGGACAAGATTCCCTATCTTAGTGGAGGCCTCCTTGGACCAAGTCTGGTGACATTTTCATCATACATCATTTTTACACTCATGCTTGTCTTTTTCTAATTTCAAGGCTTTTAGGACACATGTTTTAAAAAATTTCATCAACTGCTATTGTATGTTCCCCAAAATAAGACTGGGTCTTATGTTAATTTTTGCTCCACAAGATGCAATAGGGCTTTTTTCAGGGACTGTCTCATTTTTTTCATGTACACCAATCTACATTTATTCATTTATTCACGCACAACAGCCTACATTTGTTCAAGTAAGGTTATATCTTCTTTCAGAACATTGTCATAGTTCTTCAAACACAGAATTCTGGCCTGAATTTCTTGTGACTCTACTTCCTATCTGTAAAACCCCTGGCCCCAATCTCTCACGTCCAATAATACAGTTCTCCTTAAATGAGAATTTTTTTCCATGTATTATAAGCAGCTAAGTTAGATGGAAATGAACATACAATCAGAGAGGGAGTGGGCTCTCAAGGAAATCAGTGAAAACTTAAGATATCAGTATTATAGCTGGAGGTGTATCTGAAGAAGACCAGGCCTCAAGACAAAAATGCAATTGCCAGGCCTACTTTCCTCCATATGGGTTAAGCAGTAAATTAGAATTATACTTTAATTTGTGCTGTCTGCTCCAAGAAGTCTACATAGGCATCAGTCGCCCAGGTGAGTGACCAGAGCATTCGCAACCATCCCTTCTCAAAAATGCCTTTGTTCTTTCTGTGTACCCTTGCTATATGACTTGCTTCCCTATTGGATTAGAATTAGCTAAGAAGCTAAATTTGTTATCCTACTGGCTGATTATGGTTTGACTCGCATTTGTATCCACATTGTGACTTCGCTGTATAAATCACCCCTAACAAAGGACCCCCACAGGAACTCAATTTTGGGAGCCTGCCTGTCTCTTAGGAGTCCTCTCTCAATAAACCTTTCCTGCTTTTAACTTTCACTGTTCCTTGGAATTTATTCTTCAGTTTTGGGGGACATGAACTTGGCATTTGTGACATCTAGCAGGTCAGGAGTTATATTTCTCCTGTAACTCATATGGCCTGTTTATATTGCATTGGCAACACAGCTGTTGGCAGTTTTATACCATGCATTCTTCACCAATCACAACCTTTTGCAGGCCAGGCTTCACAGAGTTTCCATTAAGTCAATGTTAATTGAAGACTTAGGAGACAGGAGTGGCAACAAAAATGATGACAGTTAAGAATGATGGACAAGAATTGTAGGCACCAATGTTCACAAAACTTTTTTTTTTAATTTCACGCAAGTACGTTAAGTACATATATCACAACACATGACATCGAATTATGAAGATTCATGTTCAACACAACGAAGTCTGTTCTGTCAGGCATGCATGTTATTCGTGCATTGTCTATACTCTGTTTATTCAACAATAAGTTTTATGTTTATCTATTTGTATGGCCATTTACCTCTCATCCAAAGGTACCCTTTTGGGTATTTAAAAACAATTATAATTTATATTATCACTTAATTTAAGTATTGATGTCAATAGTATTTATTTTTATTTAATTATATATTAATATTATTTTATAATTAAGTGCTTTTGTCATGTGTTATAAAAGATGCACAAAATGAATCCATCTGGCTAACAATCTTAACTGTGGCTTATTTTGGAGGTGGGGCTTATATTGTCAGTATCCTGAAAAATCATGCTAGAACTTATTTTGCACTTAGGTCTTATTTTTGGAAAAATATGGTAAACTCTACACCTATAGGTCTAGACCAGTAAAGGTGAACTTTTTAAAGCTTTCATTGGTAACAGACATCCAGCTGTGGCACACATGGCATAGGTTTACACAATGCTTTGTATATATTCTATTCTGAAGAAATGTATCTATCTAATGAACTGTAAATGTATCAAGGGCTTTTGTTCTTTCATGCTCTCCAATAGCTAACATGCTAAAATACATGTACTATTTCCTTGTTGATGGGGGTGACTCTCCCTTCATACTATCATTATGTTTCAAGCTACTCAAATTCCTATTTGTATTAGTTAAAGGTATATACGGAGTTAACAGAAACTAGCAGGGAATCTTGCAGATTTCTAAGGATAGCAATAGTGGAGAGCCATTCTCAAAGGGGCAGGAGAAAAGACAAGATTTCAGATCACAGAGGGAAAGGGCTGTGACCTTTAGTAGAAAACTATAACTATTTTACTACCATACAGCAGGGAGAAAGCCAGAAGGATACACACTGGACACTCTCTCATTATCTGTAGGTATCTGAAACCCAGCTCAGTGAGAGAAACCAAGGGAGCCCTGAATGTGTACATCATTCAGGTCAGTGTCCTTGGGCAAATGGAAAGATGGAAAAGGGTGAAAAGTAGATCTCGAGGAGCAAATGGGAAATACTGAGCAAATCTTTCCTCCAATGAGAATTGTTTACATGCATCCTAGAATGGAAAGAAGGATTTCCCTGGAGCACTGAAAAGACAGAGATTGCCAGGATTCTTACAAACTGGATGACTGATAACTGGGGACTGTTAGTGGTGATTGGTCTCTCAGGAGCAAAGGGAGCTGATGACCTAGAAACAACCACAGCCTTAGGTCCAGGCTCACTCTACAGGAGGCTCCAAGACTATGTGTGAGGTTTCCTCTTGCCTCTTTCCTTAAATTCAAAGCAGTTTTCCGTTTATCTTTCAGAGAAGGAAAGTTTTCTGAACAAGCTTGCACTGTAATTTTTGTTTTTTCTTTATAGTTCAGTAATTTAATATTTTTTGGCCTTAATTTTTAAATTTCACAGTGAGTAATGTAGCTTTATAAGAGGGCCTTAGGGCACATAAAATGGAATTTTCAGGGTGGTATTAGAGGTGAAGAAATATAATCTAAGACTTCAACCTGCTTGCATTCACATACATGTTTAATAGTAACAAAAATGTGAATGTTCATGCTATTGGATATAGAGAATGCAGGAAAATACTCAAGATAATTGCACATTTTACTACATTGTTGATGATTTTGAAATGTGATATTAAAAATGGCTCCTTTGTTTCTTCTCTATGAGTGAATTACATAAAAGTGAGAAAAAGATGGAATGTTTTGTTTTACTTTTGGAAATTCTAACACAATGAACTATGATAATGCTAAACATAAAAGATAAAATGAAAGTTAAAGTTTTAAACAATGGAAAATTGCCTTATAAGTGTAGATCACACCTAAGAAAATGGTTCTGATTGGTATAAAGTAAGTGTACACAGTAAATAGTATTATGGTTGATACATTGTGTCAACTTGAAAAGTTTAGAATTTGACTGAGAGACTCAGCAGAGGGCCAGGGTTCTTACTTTGTAAGTATCCTCATCCTGTGCAAAGGAGGGCAAGGACATTTTGTGAGTGTTACACTCACGCTGAGGGTGGGTGGAGCTGTGTAAAATATAATGGAGAAGAGGCTTATTTTCTCTTTTTGCTCTGGGTGCTGCCTTGAAGTGTTGCCCCAGTGCCATGCCACCCTGCCATGGAGCCAGCTGATTATGGACTGAAATCTCCAAAACTGTAAGCTAAATAAACCTTTCCTTGCTTCACTTTGGGTGTCAGGTGTTTTGTCCCAGCAAAAAGAAAAAGGTAACCAAGACAGAATTCGGTACCAGAGAAGTGGGGCCATTGCTGTGACTGTACCTGACCATGTGGTTCAAGAGCCTGTGGGAATGGCTTGTGGGAAGAATTAGGAAAGATTTGGAGATGTCACCTGCAAGAGAAGCCCTGGAATAACTTAGGCTGTTCTGCATGGTAGATTCTGGTCAGAGCTCAGGAGACCAGGAGGCTGATAGAGAGTCTACCAGTAAAGACCAGGCTCAAGAGGTTTCTGCTGGGAAGGAGGACTGCTTTGGGTCTTGGACTCCCCACGATGTGTGTTATGGCTTGGCAGAAAGTTTGTCTGCATTTTGCTCATGTCCAGAGACTTTGCCTGAGACTAAGATTAAGGACAGTGGACTGATTAATCTGGCAAAAGAAATTTCAAGTCAGTCGAATGTTGAGGCCATGGCATGAGTATTGTTGGGGGCTTTTAGCCAGATTTATATCGCAAATCAAGAGCACAGAGCCCAGCAGGGTGATTTGAAACATGAGTTTGGCCAAAAAGAAGCTCCAGTAAAGCTGTGAACAATAAAGGTAGAGTTGAGATCTCGATTGCTGAGAAGGAACAGAGAAACAGAAAAGATGGCCTGAAGGCATTGCAAAAAGCAGCAAGTCTTGAACCTTTGCAGTTTCCAAACTGCAAAAGTGGAAGACTTAGCCTTGAGGATAAAGCCTCAGAACACGATGCTCCAGAATGGTGGCAGAGGCCCCAAGAGGCTTCAGAATGGTGGCAGCATAGAGAATCTGTTCCTCACAATCAGGTTCAGAATGCCTAGCAATCCAGCCACTTGACCCCTACAGCCAAGGAAGAGGGAAGCCTGGCTATTGCTCCACTTGACAGTAGACCTCAGCATCATTCACATGGTGCTGGTTTTAAGCGCATATAGGATGCACAAGTTCTGAGGTTGAAAAGGCTTCCTCCCCAATTTCAGAAGGCCTGGAGGGCCAGGCAGTTTGCCCCTGAGAGGGCAATGTGTGAAGCTATGAGTGTGAAGCCAAAGGTGCAATGGAGATCACAGAAGTTTGGAAAAGCCAGGAACATGGATCATCTAAGAAAACCTGCAATGGGGAAGCAGAGCCAGCTCAAGAGACATGCCATGGGATTGGTGACTACTAGAAGTGCCATAGGGGTGGAACTACACAGGACCTTTGGAGCTCATAATTTGCCACAGATTGCTTCAGGTGCTGGACAAGCAACTATAGGATTTAACAATTACCCTGTTGGATTTTGGACTTGTTTTGGTCCCAATCCTTTGTACCCTCCTGTTCATAACTTTTGGAATGAGAATGTTTGTATTGTGCCCTTGCATGTTGCAGGGCAACATGTTTTCATTTGTACAGGGACTTGCAGCTAAGGTTTGCCTTCCATCTCAGAGGAGACTTGGGACTTCAACTTTTCAGCAATGCTGAAACAGGACTTTGGCAACTCTTGCAGATGGACTAAATGCCTTTTGCATAAAGGGATGTATATGAGTCTTTGGGTGTCCAAGGACAAAATGTTATGTCTGTAACGTAATATAATGTTGATAGACTTAATGCTGATTCTTAAGGATTGTTAAGCTGTGTTACAATGTTCAAGTTGCAAAATGGTAAGAATTAGCATGCCTTGGTATCTGGAGGCCGCTTTAAAGAAATATACCTGGTTGCCAAGTTGACAAGGGGTGGATTGTTATGATTGATACATTGTGTCAACTTGAAAAGTTTAGAATTTAACTGAGAGACTTAACAGGGAGCCAGGGTTCTTACCTTGTAAATATCCTCATCCTGTGCAAAGGAGGGCAAGGACATTTTGTGAATGGTACACTCACCCTGAAGGAGGGGTGCTGTGTACAATATAAGGGAAAAGAGGCTTGTTTTCTCTTTTTGCTCTGGCTGCTGCCTTGAAGTGTTGCCTCAGTGCCATGCCACCCTGCCATGGAGCCAGCTGATTATGGACTGAAATCTCCAAAAACTGTAAGCTAAATAAACCTTTCCTTGCTTCACTTTGGGTGTCAGGTGTTCTGTCCCAGCAATGAGAAAAATTAACCAAGACAAATAGTCACATACTTTGTTGAATATATGTATGCTGCATGCTGTCAATCCAAAGTCCAGCAATATAATGAAGGTCTAGTTTCCATCAGGTCTTCCCACCTGACTTTCCCTCCAGCAAGGCAGAGTTACTCTTTATTCCACTACCACTCTTTCCTCATTCTTTCTTTCATTCTTTGAATTCTACTTCTCCAAGATTCTATGCAAATTTGTCCCAGTTCATTCTATGGCAAAGCTAAGAACGGTGTTTGTGATTAACCAAAGAAGGCTAGTGTCCTATGAATGTATTCATGCAGCCTTGTTAAATACAGTTCTCCTTGACAGCTAAAAGTCCAAACATAGCCTGGGACAATATAATCAAGTTGTGATCCAACTCCACATGCATCTCCCTTATCTGGGACCCAAATACAGGATCAAATTCGAAATTATTATATGAAAGATGTGACAATAACTTATAGTAACATTTGACACATACCACTTAACTCCTAAGGCCATTCACAACAAAGAAATTTTCTTCTTATATTTTCACTATTTTTTTTCACTATTTAAGATTTACTTTCAAAATTACTACCCAGCATGAAGCCCAATAAAGACATAAGTACAGTGTGGCTTGCCTCAACCCTGTATAAAATTAATCCCACTTGTTTTTCAACTTGATGAAAGTCATCGCTGTTAAAAAATATACATAGATCAATAGAATGTTGGATTAGTAAGGCTCTAGAACTTGCATCTGAGGATTCTGAAGTCATACAAAAGGGTTTACTAAAGTTACTTAGTGTGAGTGAAAAGAAGTACAATCTTAAGACAGTCCTTATAATGACTATTACTATGTAAGTGCTAGTATTCTATTCATTTCATAAATAAATACAAGAGGGTAAGTAACTTAATGAAGACACACAGTGAAAACTCGTGTAGGTGCCTTTGAAACATTGGCTGACTGGCCCTAAAATTTACATCCTTGACCATTATGCTATTCTAGGTAAACAAGTTTCAGGTTTCCTTCCACTATTTCCCCCACACTTTATGAAGCTGTAAGTGCATAATCTATATTCACTTATGGCATCACCACTTTAGCTTAAGTTCTGGAACATTCTATCATACAAATATCTCTAGCCATGTGGATCAAACATGGAGTGGCCAATTTCATCAAGGTCAGTATGTGTGGTAGTTTTCCAGCCTGGAAGAGTCAGATTGGTCAGTTTGCTAAAGAGAGAAGGCAGAGAATATAGTACAATATTTTTCAGAAAAACACTCAACCCAATAGAGGGATAAGTAGTAGATAGGATTCAAAAGTGATGTTACCATGAGTGACTTTCTGAAACAGTTGAACTTGAACATTGGTGCTTGGTATTGAATATTGAAATGTTGGACACCTTCTTCTATATGGATTCCAAGTTAGCCTTGGCAGCTCACACATTTCCAAGATGTCATTCTCTATACTTTTGAGTTCTCTGGAGATACCAAACTTTTAAGGTCATCATTCAGGTCCACAGATATCCTGGTAGCCACCAGCAATATTGAGATTTATGAGGCATTCTTTGATGAGAAGCAAAATAGAAACCACATTGCAGGAAAGACTTTAGGGCTCAGTTGGGGGGATACTGGATAAGGACTCTGGAAAATATTGGGATATTATTTTCAATACACTGAAGATCTTAGTATTTGTTAGGATAAATTCAAGAAAACAGTCCCCTGTGCATTCTAGATACAACCAAGTTGGCATAGAAATAGAGATTTGTGTGACAGAAGAGTGGCAGTCAGGTAAACTACAACAGAAGACTAAAAGAGTTACCGCCAAAAGTCAGAGGAAATTATACTACAAATCTCAGCCTGAGCAGAGAGCTTAGTGATTCTGAAACATTTATAATTCTCATGAATCAGTGAGAAGCTCTCACATCTGCTCCGCTTGCAAGATGAATGGTTCTTTTTCTGGAGTTCACCAGGAAGCTGCTTTGAAAGTCTCTCCTGCCTACAGATCTGGCTGCACCTGCTTTCAGAAAATGGCCTCTACTTCGCTTCCATCTTTCAAATCAGACAAGAGCTCCTTTTATTGATAAACATCAACCTGAAACCATTGGAAGAGGACTTTGGGAAACACAGTTCCCAGCCTTTGAGAGTAGGAATAAGGATTCCAAATTGATCGCAGAAAATGCAGCTCAGTCTTGTGATTATAGGAGAGAGACATAACAAAACAATTACTGTTAATATGTGCCAACTCTAAAATGTCTGAGAGGCACAAAGTAATTCACAAGAAGAACCAAAATAAACAAAAAAATCTTGATTTTCATTAATGATGATAACAGTATAGGTGAGCAGAATAAAAGATTTCTAAGTAGGGGTGATCCTTTTCATTTTGAAAAGGATCAGCATTTTAAAAGAAGAAAAGTCGTCTAACAAAAAGACCAATAAGTATCAAAAATCAGTCATTCAGTTGAGTGTGTAAAATACAAATACAAATTTAACTTAGGGAATATGCATGAAATCAAGGCATACATTTGGAGTACATGCCAAGAAAGTATAAAATAAAGCTCCTACATGCTTTGATTGAACTCATTTGAAAGTCATCAACTAGAAAAAACTGACTTTTCTCATAGTTTTTGATATAAACTGAAAAGAATTGTCTACTTCAGGAAGTAAATCCCTAGTGCAAAACCTAAACTTCTTAGGACAAGAAACAAAATATTTAATTTATTGGGTAAATCTTTCACATTATAAGTTTTAGAAGTCAATTCCAATACAATTGGGAAAAAGTTCTATATTTTAAAGTACCATGTTTGTTGGTACTGTTTTTGTTGCTGTACTTAATTAGATTATCCTTTACTCATTTTTATGTCTCCACTCTGATTTCTGCTTTAAACCAGTTCTATTATGTGCATCAAGCTGATATGTCAGATGGATGCATGTTATTTTATAGTAGTCCAGTGTTACTTTATGGGGAAAATGGAATTATAAGAGCTTCCTCTGAGAAATAAAGAGAGACAAAATGCATCTGACTAATTTATTTTTTAATTAATTTTATTGTTACATTTTAAGTGTACATAATGATTACATTCATCATAAGGAGTTTGTATCTATGCATAATACATTTTGATTCTTCTTTTTTTCCACAATCATCTCCCCTCCTTTCTACCCTTCTTCCCCTTATCTTCAAAAGCTTTGCTTCCATTTTTCCCTTCTATTCTCTTTTTTCCTTTTCCCTTCTTTCTTTTCCCAATCCCTCTCTCCTGTTCCCCTTGCTATTTGAACATTTTTTTTCCTATGTCACAATATCTATTACATTCACATTTTGATCCTTATTTCCATTTTCTCACACCAGAGAAACATTGTAATGTTTAAACATTTGTATCCAATTTATTTCATTTAAAAATACTGTCTCAAGATGCATCCATTTACCTAGAAATGTGTCAATTTTAACCATCTTTATGGCAGCGTAGAATTGCATTGTATATAAATATCACATTTCTTTATCCATTCATCTATTGTTAAGCATATGAGTATTTACAAAATTAAGGTATTATAAATCATGCTGCATCATGGGTATGCATATATCAGTGTGGTATGGTGATTTTTACTCCTTTGGGAAGATCCCTAGAAGGAGAATAGCTGCATCAAATGGAACATCTGGTTTTAGTTTTTTGAGGAATTTCTATACTGATTTTCATAGTGGTTGTACCAGTTTACTTCTCCGCCAATAAGGGAAAAATTTCCTTTTCCCCCACAGCCTTCCCAGCATTTCTTTTTTATTGAATGATAGCATTCTTTCTGGAGAGAGATGGAATCTTAGTATTGTTTTAATTTACATCTCTCAAATGACTGGTGACAATGAATATTTTTTCATATATTTATTTGCCAGTTTTACTTCTTTATCTGAGAAGTATCCATTCATTTCAGATACTTGTTTTTCAACTGGATCATTAAATTGGGGGGTATCTGATTTTTTTTGAGTTCTTTATATATTCTAGATGTCAGTCCTTTGAGAAACAACTAGCAAAATCTTTTCCCACTCTGCAGGTGTCTCTTCAATCTCTTGGTGGTTTCTCTTGCTGTGCAAAACATTTTTAATAAGATGAGATCCCAGGTGATTCTTTGTGATATTTCCTGTGCAATCAGGGCTTTGTTCATAAAGTCTTAAGTTCTACGTTGTCTTGGTTACTTTTCTCTCATTGTTGAGACAAAATACCTGATGCCCAAAATGAAGGAAGGAAAGGTTTATTTCTTACAGTTTAGAGGTTTAAGTTCATACCAAGCTGGCTCCAAGGCAGGGTGGCATGGCTGAGAGGACAGCCATTCATGGCAACCAGTAAGCTGCAAGAGCAAACAGGGCAAAAGAGCAAGAGAGAGAGAATGCGCCTTCTTCCCTCCCTTACATAGTATGCCGGCTCCACCCCTGGGTGGGTGCAACACTCACATTGCCAATTCCAGCACTAGACAAGGAGCCAATCACAAATGCTAGACTCAGCCTCCTCCAGGACTGCATGAGTCTTGGGGGGCCACCTAGACACAAACCATGACATACCTCTCTATCTTTCAGCAGATTTATTTAAATCTTTGATCCATTTCAATTTCAGTTTAGTGGATGGGGAGAGTTATGAGT
>RJWT010036224.1:0-13313 GCA_004365215.1 Cuniculus paca | reverse complement strand
TACTATGAGTTACAATCAAAACACAGGTACACTAAAAATATTTTATAGAATTATCTTCAAGCAATATGTATATGCTATACATATGAAACAAATTAATTTTGTGGTTAGACTTGGATCCTATCTCCAAGACATTTCACATTCATACAAATATTTCAAAACTCATAAAATCAAAAATCTGAGATATTCCGGTACTAAGCATTTCAAATAAGGAATACTCTCTACTGCTTTAACTGTAGTAATATCTTAGATCATTTGAGTCAAATGAACTGAACTCACTACCTATATTGCTTCATTTTTAGGTGTTTCAAATTGGTGTTGGCTGTGACCCTCAAAAATTTATTGGAGTTAAAGGGCAAGTATATCTCCACTTGACCTGTCTTATTCTTTTAAAACAAATGGTGTAATAAATAGTTATTACTAGTGATGATATTAGCCAAATAACTGATATGTCTATGATGAAATCCAGAATTGAATTGACATCAGTGTCCAATTTCAATTGGTTTGAACTTATTGCCAAATCAAATACTACATTTAAATCATTCTGAAAATGAAAAAGAATTAATATATATCAGCATCTCTTTATTCTTCTTCCCTTTTAATAAGCCAGTTTCTATCTTTTACCAGTACTTCTGTCAGCTCTTCAGTCCACAACGCATTCTTGGAGAAACAAGAGAAGCAAACCATTATCTCTGCTTGCCATCATACTCAATCATCATAATTTCATTTTCACTAGAAAATTCCTTACACCCACATCAGAAAAGCCTCAGCTTCCTGCACCTCATTTTCTATGAGAAAGTTGCCAGAGCCACCCTAACAGAACAAGAAGTGGTTCCTTCAGAGACTCCAAAGTGTGAATTTTGTCGGCCTGATTATGGTTCACTGTGAGGCACATGCAACGGTGTATCCGTGGTTTGCTACAGCTGATATTCCTCCATGTGGCAGAGAGTCAATGTGAATACAAAAATCTGACTGACGTCCATGTATAGGCAGCAACTGTGATTCCTTTCCTTGGCTTAGGAGTGGGATGGCAGTGGGGGGAAAAATGACATGTCATCATTTAGGAAATAACTTGCTCTCACCCAAAACAAATGTCTACTGTTCCATCATTCTACTAGTCTTTTGATTATTATTAGGTTGCAGTAATCACTTGCTGGGTTGATAATTAATATTGCTATCTTGGACAGGGGATATAGCTCAGCAGTACAAGGTCCTGAGTTTGATTCCTAGTACCAATAAATAAATAAATGTTGCTATCTTATTCAGTGTTTCCTGAATTTGAACTTCCTTATACCTTTGCACCCATAATTCCTTTTTCCAGGAAACACAAATTGGCTGATTTATGCAGCCTGCTCCATCCTTGCTTCTGTAGTGGTTTATGTGTTTGTCTCTCAGAGTGTGGCACGTGGACCCACATGGGCATCATCTGATAACTTGTTAGAAATGCAAGAACTCACACCTCATTCAGACCGACAATCTTCACTTGAACAGTACTTCCAGAAAATTAGTAGGTTGAATTAAAATTTAAGAATAACTACTGTTAGCAACAGGTTACAAAAATCAAGTTCTAGTTCTATCACATGCAGAATTCCTCCTCAGGTCCCTGATTTCCATCCATAGTGAGATGTAAAGCAGCTTGAACTAATCTATTTCTTTGTCCAGATTATTCATCTTGAGAGTTCATCAGAATCACTTGGAGAGCCAGGAACACTGATGCCTCGCTGTAGTCCCAGCTTTTAGGAAGGTTAAAGCAGAAACATTGCAAGTTCCTTGGGAAAATTAGGGAGATAGTGACTCAAAATTTAAAAAAGAAAAAGGGTCTGGGGATGTGGCTCTGTGGTAGAGTACTTTTAGGTTCAATCCCCAGTACTAGGGGAAAAAAAGTTACCCAGAGAGCATGCTACAGATCACAGATTCCAGGACCCTATTCTGGCTCTCTAAATCAATACCCCTAAAAACAACTCTAGTGTCTTGGGTTTAGGTTGCAGTGGGCTTAATGTTTTCACAGTTACTAAGGGACACCAGGGAGAGTTGGAGAGAGGGCTGGCAATAAAGGAGATGTGGCAATGAAGGAGAGCAACTTTTGGAGTTCAATGTGAATTTAAGAAGGGTGGTAAAGTAGACCCCCAGTGTCTATTTAGAAGGATGGTGACAAGGGTTCCTTCCGAGTTACACTAGGAGCAGCTAGCTGAAATGATCAAGTGAATAACTTACAAAAAGCACTATCATTCGTTCATAAGTCATTATAACCTTCTGTCTAAATAAACCCTAAGCAGAAATTATGTAAATCAAAGTATACATAATACAAAAGGCAAAATGAAAGATAGATAATAGGAAAAGAAAGAGACAGATCTTTTGCAATTGGGAAGGGGTCTAGAGAGGAGGGAAAGGAAAGGAAGCAAGTACAGGGGGAGTAAAAAGAATTAAGATGTATTATGTACATGTGCCAACTTCCCACAATCAATGTAATCACTATACTGCACAGATGCACTAATGCACATTAAAAATTTTTTAAAGGAATTATATGAATCCTTAAAATAGTATCTTACGTGCATAATGGAGTCTCTAATAGACCCTGAACATTTCATATTTTAAACAAAAGTTTATGTTGTAAAATAAAGTCCAAATGAATCCCATCTTCATTTTGATACATTTTCTATAAATTTATATTTATTTGTATGTGTATGATTTAGCATAGACCCTGTTTCCTTTTGTGTGTGTGTGTGTGGTTCTAGGAATTGAACCCAGAGCTTTGGACATGCTAAGTAGTAAAACAAGTGTTCTACTACTAAGTTACATCCCCAGCCTTTTTTGTTTTATTTTGAGATAAGTCTTTGCTAAATTGCCCAGGCTGGATTTAAACTTGCAACCTCCTGCCTCTACTTCCCAAGTAGCTGGGATTATAGGTATACACCACCATGGCTGGCTTGAGTAATATTTTTTTGCCACAACCCACGCAACTGTCAAAATTCCCAGGGTGAGAACTGTGTAGGGCTACAAGAAAGTGAAAAATAAAAACAAGACACAGAAATCTGGGATCAGGTGGAGCCCTCTCCCCTGATGGGAGGGAAGGAACTGCTCAATCATCATAACATGTTTATTTATACACTCAGGAGGATGATTTCAGTTTCAACCCTTCTGCCTAGCAAGTTGTTTGTCTGGTTGGCTTGGGCCCATTGCCTCGTGGGAGATGGAACACCTTGTTTATGTGGCTCACTTTGGGCTTTCCATATTTTCAGAGCTGGCCTTGCTTTAACCCCACATGTGTGATCCATCTCCAGCTTTATCAGCTCCCTACATCTCCCCCTGTTTTGCTTTGTAGTTGCAAGCAATTAGGTGGTCTGTTGAAGTTGGAGGAGTTGTGTTTGGAGAACTCTGTAGAAGACCTTTTTATTTTTGAACACTTTTTGAGTGAACTTGCTCATTTAGGCTAAAGATTTTGTGGTGCAAGGATTTTAGGTCCCTGCATTCTGCAACTAACTCTGTATAGCCCATTAATCCATAACAATAGTCATTTACCAGTGTAGCTGACAATTGTCAGAAGGCATTAGTGATTTCAGTGTCTTTTATAGCTAGCATATTACTATGGCATTGTTTTATACCTCTTGTAGTTATACTTTTCTGCAAGACCAAGTTAAGGTGAGACCTATTAATTACAATCAATCTCTTGCTATCTTATCAAAGTCTGTTAAGTTTCCTCAAGAACTACCTTAGAACTATGCAGAGCATCTCCTAATACTTCTGTCAGTGTCAGCCATCTGGATGAGTCATGGCCATCGCTTGACCAAATTGCTTTCTATGAAAGTGTGGGAGACTTCTTCTCTCTCAAGGACTCTCCTTAGGCACACTACATATGTTTGATCACCTTCCTCTGTGGTCTCACAATCTCCTTGGTCAGAAGATCAGGAATTCACTGAGTTATAGATGTTGCAGCCAAGGTTCTTTATGTCCTGGGTCCTCACTGCTTCAATGGGCTGAGGCCAAAATATTGGCTATCCTCTTAGCCCATCTATCTTTCTAATTTTTTGGTCTCCAAACTTCAGTTGTTGAACATCCAGAAGAGAAGGTTAACAACATTACATTGTAAGGAAGGCAGTAAGCTCAGTATTACTGTTTTATCTAAATATCAAGGGCCTTAGAACATAAAATAGAACCATTATTTTCTAACAACCATGTATGTTCTAATATTTGAATACTTATAGAATATTAACAGTTATATATTTTACAAAGAAAATTAGAAATCAAAAGCCATACATAATATTGCAGCATGACAATCAGGATGACATTTCGTAACACACTTAAATTTTCATTGTGACATAGTATAACTTTTCAAATCAATCATCTCTATCTTATACATAAGAAATTTCAACCTTCTTATCCTTACATGGAATGTACCTCACATAAGGTTTGCTAAAGGCAGACATCTGAATCTGAAAGAAAAGTCTATCCCTATAAGCAATCCTCATTCTACACTTTGGAAGACCCACACATGTGCAGGCATGAGTACATCTAATACAGTACAAAGAACAATAGCAATTGTCAGAGTCATATGAAAATCTTTGTACCAGAACATTTTTAAATCAAAAACCTTAGTGTCTGGAAAACTTAATCCTTTTGATGATGACCAATATAAACATATCACAGTAATATATTTTTAATAGCAATCATTGAAGTATCGCCCATAAGGTTATGGAAATTACTGGGGCCTCCTATTAATGAACAAGAACTGATTCAAGTTATTCCAGGCAGCTGCTTTCTTATTCATCAATTAGAGTCCTATCTAACAATCTCCCCCACCCTAAGGGATTTTTGTTTAACATCTTAATAAAATTTTGATGACTTATGAAAAACCAATTTTGATATCATTTTGACCAGCTGGCAACCCAGGTGGCAAGGTTTTTAAATCTATAACCCAAATTAAATCATGAACAAATGATCCAAAAATGCAAAAGAAAAAAGGAAAAGAGAAAAATTGTTGAATGCAGATAAAAAAAGCTGTTTACTTATTGGACAGATGGACAAACAAACAAGTACACAACTTGACAGACTGGACAAACAGGCAAACAGATACACAGGCAGACTGACAAACATCTTAGTGCACTCAAGTATATTTTTGGCCAAATTGAATTATAACAATTCTCTTACAATTTTAGAAGTTTGCAATTATAAATGGACCAGTCAGAATTATTTGTAGGTCGATTAGCAAAGATCTCCTATAAGAAGAATTTGGAAGGAATAAACTTTTTTATCTATAACATATAATTTTTGTATTTTATTTTGTCTTAAGCATATTGGTAACTTTTGTGTCCCCTTCTTTCATGTAACTTTTAGCTCAGTTATCTCCAAGCACTCTACCACCTACTCAGACTTTTGATTCCCATTTTTGGTTACCATCTCCTGGGCGTTCTGGGTCAATTCCTTCAATTGGTCTCAGATCAGGTTTAGCCCAATCCTTGTCTATTGGCTATAGAGCAGTCTCTGAGACATCACTATCATAGGACTGAACATCAGCTTCTTGAAAGGTAGAATCAACTCCTCCAGGCCTGGGTTCATGATACAGCCAGGCAGCATGCTCTGGTACCCAGATAGGCTGTTCAGCATTCTCTGGAAACACACAAGCATACCGTTTACCCCAAATTAGCACTGGGCTTGGTCTCTTCAATTGTCTACTATGAATATCTTTCCAAAGGACCATTCCTAGCTTCTTTTCCTTTGCCTAATTGAATTATCTTTCTGCTGCTGTAGTCCCATCCCTAGTTGGATTTTAAAAATTAATAGTATATACTGCCCAGTGAAGTCTATTATGAGGTATAAATTTTGTAGGTAAAATTCCCCTTTTTGTTTTCGTCATTGAATTTTGAGCAAGTTTAACAATTTTTAGCCTGTATTATGCATGAGGAACATTGTTTAACAAGTTTTCAAGCCCATTCCTGGGTTAAATGGAGCAGTTTGTGTAAGGCAGAAGCATTTTGATGAAAGATGGCATGGGAAACAGATGCCTGTGGAATGGCATCTAAGGGAGTAACAGTTCATGGCAGTGGAAGACAGCAAAAGTAGCAAGAGCACAGGAGGGAAAACCCTAAGCATAAAGCTCTTTTTTTACCCCTACATTGTAAGCTGGCTAACCCCTAGGGTGGGTGCAGTATGCACAACATGTCTGTGGGCCCCTCCTGCACAGGTTAAGGATATTTACAAAGTGAGGACCCCCAACTGTCCCACCCAGTCACTCAGCCCAGCTTGGAAACTTCAAGTTGACACAATGTATCAACCATTCCAATCCACCAGTGTCAACTTGATAACCAGACACATTTCTTTAAATCAGTTTCCAGATACACACACATGCTTATTTTTATCATGTTGCAACCTGAACATCACAACACATGTTTAACAATCCTTAAGAACCAGCACTAAGTCTATCAACATTATATTACATTACATTAGAACACTAACATTTCAACCTTTTAGCTAAAACAAGCAACACTGCTTCTTCTCCCACCTCCCTTGTCCAGGCCAAACTCCAGGTTCCGGGGAGCTCTTTAAGGCCTGCAAAGAAGTGATGAGAGGAGCAGAAAGTTGCGGTTTCTCCCTATTAAACAACCCTTTAAAAGTCTGTAGCAGTCCTGATAGATTTGTGCTGGTTTGCTTTTTCCCCAGCCTTGCTCTAAACTGCTTTTCCATCTCTTTCCAAGTATGTAAATTTACAGTTCCTTCTTTTGGAAACAAACAAACTCAAAAAATTTAGCAAGCTGTGCAGTCTTACTAGGCATGCAATCCTCAAGACATTCCCTGATGCAAATTCACAAAAGTAAATACAGGAACCAAGAATACAGCGAACATTTCTATATACATTTGTGGTTCTTGAGAACCTATTCATTCCATGTTTTACACCTGATATGGGCTCAGTATTGATAATATTGATGGGCTCAATACTGAGGATATCGATACACTTCCCACCTTTTTGTGTGCACACTGGAGGTGTCCTCTCCTGCTAAATGATGAATTTCCTCATACCTTGGGCCCCTATTCAGGAGCCATTTGCCCTGACTCGCACAGCTCTCAAACTTCCCAGGGTAAGGACCATGAAGGGCAATGAGAAGGTGAAGAAATAAAGGTGAGACACGGAAAGCTTGAATCAAGTGGAGCCCTCTCTCCTGATGGGAGGAAAGGAACTGCTCAGTCACTGTAGTACCTATATTTACACACTCAGGAGGATGATGTCAGTTTCAACCTCTCTGCCTCCAACTTGTTTCTCTGGCTGGCCTGAGCCCTCTGTCTTCTTGGAGCTGGAACAGCTTGTTTGTATGGCTCACTTTGGGCTCTCTGTATTTTTAGGGCTGGCCTTGCTTTAGCCCCACATGTGTGATCATCTCCAACTTCAGTCACTCCCTACCTTTTTTGATTTCATAAAATTTACATAATATAATAAAACTTGCCATTTTAGCTATTTTTAAATGTACAGTTCACTAGAATTAAGGACTTTCATGATGTTTACACTTAGCATCACTACCCAGTTCCAAAATATTTCATTATTCCAAAAAGTAGCTATACTCGTAAGCAGTCACTCCCTCGTCCTCCTTCTGCCAACACCTGATGACCATTAACTTCCTGTCTCTGAATCTTCCTAATCTGGATATTTTATATAAATGCAGTAATTTACGGTTTTGTGTCTGGCTCCTTAGCACATTTTTTGAGGTTCACCAGTGTGGTGGTACCTATTATTAGTACTTCATTCCCTTTTACAGCTCAGTAACATTCCTTTGTATAAATATGCCACATTTGATCCATTCATCAGTTCATGAGTATTTGTAATCTTTCTACCTTTTGGCTTTTGCACATAGTACTGCTATGAATATTTGTGCATAAGTTTTTGTTTGAACATCTGTTTCAACTATGCATTCTGGGTATATACCCAGGAGTGGCATTTTTCGCTGAATCACATGACAATCTTATGTTTGATTTATTGAGGAAATACCAAGCTGTTTTGCACAACGGCTGCACCATCTTACATTGATAACAGCAATGTAGGAGGGTTCCAATTTCTCTACAGGCATGTGCCACCACACTTGGCTTCCTATAATTGTTTAATAAACGTGAACAAAATAAAAAAGATAAATCAATACGTTTCTAGTTTTTAGTTCTTTTACTCAACATATAGCAAACAATACTTAAGATGAACCTGTTTGGAAAACCGAACCCTAGATATTAAAGAAAGAATTTTAATATAAAAAAACAGTAAGTCCAGTGTCTTCAGAAACATTCATAAAACTGAATTTAAAAAAAGTAGAAATGAGCCGGGCGTGGTGGTGCACGCCTGTAATCCCAGCACTTGGGAGGCCGGGGCAGGAGGATCGCTGCTAGTTCAAGACCAGCCTGGGCTACAGTGTGCTCAAGGCCAACCTGAATGGCATAGCAAGACCCTGTCTCAAAAAGACAAAAAAAAAAAGTAGAAATGTTAGGGCTACAAAGTAACCCCAGAGATTCTAATTCAGAAAATAATGATTCTGTGACACTCTCCAGTTTGAGAATCACGAACTAAATGATTAAATGTTTGTGCAGATATATAAGAAATGATGCGACAATTTCATTGTTTTATTATTTTTCTAGATTTAGTAAAACAGCATGTGTTCACCGTGAATTTTTTTACGAGATTGACAAGTAAGAAATATTTTTAAATAAGCACTGAGCTTTGTATTAATGTAATAATATTAATAGTAATTTACAGTCAGTATTTATTCATTGAATTTCTATTGGTATCCATGTGGTTGGCTTGACATTCTGAGGCCAGTTTTAGCATTAAGCAAAATGTATAGAGCCTATAATTACCCTTCTCTGAAACATACAAGAACAAGACCTAGTCATTGTCTTCGCCTTCAATGAAACTGGATAAACAAAGTAAGCCCCATTTAGTCTCAAATTTCATATTGTTCCCTGTAGTGTAAGGAAAACACACTACTGTATGGTTTTTCCTACATCATTTTTCTTTAATTCTAAATTAATGTAGTTACAATTTGTGGATTTACCAGGAAGTCCTGACATCAACTATTCTGCTAACTGAACTTTTATGCTATATTTTGCATTTAATTTTATGCATGTTTTTAATAATGTGATTTATTGACCCTATAACTAAACAAAATCCAACTTTTACCTTTGTAAGGTAAAAATCAATATTAAAAAATGTTAAATATTTATTGGGCTACCCAAAGTACAGAAATTTAGTCTCTGATGTATCAATGTCTTTGAAAAAGCTGTGAAATTTTCTATTTAATTGAAATAAATGAATGTCTAACCACCAAAGAGCTGAGATTAAACTGCAAGGCAGCATAGAGAAAGAGGGAACCTGGATGCAATGCTTAGTGAAGGCAGTAGGTGAAATAGAAGGAGTGAACAGGAAAAGGTCTAATGATTGGGTCACTACATTCCCACACCTACATAGCAGCTAGACCTCTTGGGAAAGAACGTGAAGTAAGTTATATCCACTATGGCAGCCCAAATTCCACCCTGGAGTGTAGTTGAGACATACGGAACATGAGGCTGGTGACGCATCCAGTTGGAGAGTTGATAAGAAATATGTGAGGGAGAGAGGTTTTGAAGGAAAAAACCATGAATTCATAAAGGGAAAGGATTCCATGATAGCGAGAAATCTAAATTAGAAAGTAACTGAAGTTTTAAAACGCACATCTATTGTAACTGATTCTAAACACCTCATTTTTTCCTCTATTAATAGTCAGGGAAGAACTACTTTGCCATAGCACTACATTGAAAAGGAATGTGGGCTTTATAATCACGCATCTTTTGTAGGAGTGAAGCAAGGTTTGCTACCTTGAAAAATTTCATATGATTTCTGAGAATGGTGCCATACTGCCTTAGTGGAGAACAGTCATTTGTACCCTGTTTGTTATTGTAAGGATGTGTTAATAGGTATAGAAATATGTGGGAAATGCCTGGAACATACTAAGCTCTCAGTAGTTAATAATCATGTTCATGTATTTAGCATTTCTTATACCTCCTTAAACAAAGTCTTGGTCTTAGTTTTTAAGTTCAAAAAGAGTAAAAAATAAATAATGAAGAATATCTTTTTTATAGGATATATCTGAGACATCAACCACCAGAAAACTTGGTAAGAAAATTGAAATTGTTGTCAGTGACATAAATATATATAATAACAAAAAATGCTTCTCTGTTTCTAGAAAGTAAGGTATGACTGGGAAAAATATGGCTGCCCACTGAGACTTAATGGCCACGAAAAGTTTCAACCTTTGCTCCAATTGTAAGTGTATTTTGCTTAAAATTTTAACTCATTTTAGAAATTTCATAATTAAAACTTAAAATCAAGACTACTCATGCATTTAATAATAAGTATTTTTGAGGACTCAGTCTATGCAGGTAGCAGTCATGCAAAGCTGGGCAACCATAGTCTCTGCACGTTGAGGCTGAGGTATGAGCGGATAAGAGAACCAGAAACCTTTTCAGAAGTGCAGGCAACTCTAATTTTATCCTCTTTTAAATATCTCCCCAGGTTCCTATCAGAACCCACGCCTGTTTGATAGGAACTGCATTACCCAGATGACAAGACTGCTCTTTGCATGAACCTATAATAATGAAAGCTAATTTGAAAAGAAACTAGATTGCTGATACACAGATTCAAAAATATTATTCCCAATTGAATTCCTATAAATGAGATCTCGTGATAAAAATATGAATAAAATGCTACAGGAGAGGCTTTTTTCTAAGTAGTTTTGTATTTGTTTGCTTTCATTGTGACATGTGTGAGTGTGTATGTATGTGCACACACATGTGCACACACGTGCACTAGTGATCAAACCCAGGGCATAGCCCAGACTAAGCAGACGCTACCACTGAGCTCCACCCCCATCACCCTGGCCCCTCACATTGTTGTTTTATTCTTGATTTATTCTTATAAAAGTTAAACAGCTTGTTATGAAATTTAATATATAGAAAAATATAAGAAATAAATGATTCATGCTTCTAAATGTGCTTGCTATCATGAGCAAATCACAATGAGTATACATTGACAGGTATGTCTGGACTGTCGTCCAGCCAGGTCTTAGGATAAGTGACCAGAAGTGAAGTTTCTGTGGCTAAAACACCAAAACTTTAGTCAACCCCTGCGGCTGAAGACAATGCAGATCTCTCAGGTGGTAGGTGTAGGAGTGCTGAGTCAGGAGCTCCTGCTTAACTTTCCTGCCAGAGTTGTCTCAGGCAGGACCCACACGATCTGACAGGGCTCTGCCGTGCTTTCCCACACTCTGTCCTCTGCCAGGACGCCCAGCACTGGCCATGGGGTCCGCCTCCATCTTGAGTTTCCATCTTTCTCTAGACGCTGCCCATGCCGCTGCTTTTCCTGGGCATCCAGGGCAGTCCTTCCTCTAGCTGAGGCCTAGTTTTCTTGGTTTTCATTTTTGTGTTTGCTTGTTTACATGTTTACAAAATACTTAATCTCCTAGTGATGAAACAAACAAAACAACAACAACAAAAACCTGATATTCTTTCCCAGAGATGCACACCTTGTAGTTCAGCTCATCATGGCTGAGCACCTGCTTTCCAGCAAGCACTCTGCTGGGCCCTAGAAGCTCGGAAATTAGTGACAGAGTTTGTGTGCATGAAAGTTCAACAGCCTGGCAAATTGAATTAGTGTGTGAGCTGATATGCAGAGTAGAATGATACAAAGGAATGGAGGAAGTGGTTGGTATTGAAACTCAAAAGCGAAGAATAGAAGCCAACGTGGCTGTAATGGGAGATGGGCTCTGGAAAAATGTTCCAGAAAACTTGCAGTTGAGCTGAGTCACTGAGTCTTAAGTTTGATGAGTGTTCAGCTGTGTGGGGAGGAAGGAGAGAAGTGGGGAGGCTAATGTGAATTTCACGGGGTATATCTTTCAAGCTCCATGGGAGTTTGAGGAAGAAAATGTATGGTTTAAAGTGTGATGTTTGAGGGGCATAGAGTGAATCACAAAGTGTCAGCAGAAGAAACTGGGAAGCAATCTGGGTGAAGTCCAGAGCCAGGTGGACCAGGGGGGTCACATGAACAAATATCTTTTCTAGCTTGTTGTCTCTGAGAGAAATGCAGAAGATGAATTTCAGGGAACCAGGTCTAAGTAGGGAGGCCAGCTGGTAAAACTGTATTTGGGAGGGGGAGAAATGACTGAAAAGCAATTAGGACAAAAAAGAGGATTACTTATGAGACAACTTAGTGATTATAGTAGGTAGAGCTTGGTAATTGATGCATGGGAGTAGTAGGAGAAAGAGAATGAGGGATGTGTGGGATGGAGTCAAAAGTGCAAGGTCTTAGTGTTTTGCTGAGAACACTGAAAGCAAAACATTCTCAGAGCTCTCTGTGCTGTAGTTAACAGGGAGGAACACCTGCCGGACTAGCCTTGTTTTAGTCCCAAGGAGTTCACCGACCTCCAACTGAGCCACTACTCAGCTGCTCCCCACATTTCCCTACAATTTCTTCATTTCGCTACAACTGTAGGTTCCTGCCTCTTGCTTCTTTTTAGAGTTTATTTTCCTTCTTATGGAATAAGACCTGAAGATTGATATGAAGGTAAAATAAATATATGTATATATTGGTATATATATTTATTTTACCTTCATTCTTAAATGAAATGTGTCTAGGTTTTTCATGCGAGATGAGCACCTGTTTCCCTCAGCTCAATCAAAATACCATTATATCATTTCATCCTTTCTTTGCCATGTAAGGAGCATTCCATTGTAGGCATTCTGTCTTAACAGTGTATGGGATTTTCTTTGGTGTTTATGGTTTTCTTTGTGGTGTTGAGACTTCATCTCAATCTTCAACATGATGATTCAGGTCATCAGGACTTTAATAAATCCTGGACAGTTTTTATATTTATTTTATTGAATTGAATGTTATCTCCCTTTCTTTAACAAATTTTTTTTCTAACTTCACTTTCTTGGGAAATTATTGGGCCTATGTTGGAATTTGTTATCTGCCCGCAAGTATTTCTTTATTGTTTTTTATATATCTTTACCTGTGCTGGTTGATTTCCACATATCTTTCTTTTTTTCATTAAATATGACTTCATTTATATCAAATCTGGCTTGTAGTCATGTCTAAAATTTTTAGCTGAGCAACTTTTTATGTGTAGAATTTCTACTTTTAAAAAATATTCTTCCTTTCTTTTTATAACATTTTATGATTTCTATGTCATTTTCCCACTATTCATTTGAGCATATTTTATAGATTGTTCAGATTGTTTTTTTTTTTTAATTCCTTGGTAGTGGTGATTTTTTCCAGTGGAAATCTTATGCCTCTGGATTTGTTTTTCCAATTTTCT
>RJWT010036223.1:0-13308 GCA_004365215.1 Cuniculus paca | reverse complement strand
CAACATAAATCTGGCTAAAAGCCCCTGACAATAGCCATACCACAGCCTCAACATTCAACTGCTTTGAAATTTCTTGGGTCAGATTAATCAGTCTGCCATCCTTAATCTTAGTCTCAGGCAAAGACTCTGTACATGAGCAAAATGCAGACAAAGTTTCTGCCAAGCCATAACACACATTGTGTGGAGTCCAACAACCAATTCAGTCCTTCTCAGCAGAAACCTTCTAAGCTTGGGCTTTACCAGCAGGCTTTCCATCAACCTTGTAGTCTCCTGAGTTCTGAACAGAATCTCCCCTACAGAACAGCCTAAGCTGTTCCAGCTCTATGTATACAAGTGACATCTCTGAACCTTTCCAAACTTTTCCCATAAGTCATTCCTAAAGGCTCTTGAACCACATGATCAGGTGTAGTCACAGCAATGACCCCACTTCTCTGCAACCAAATTCTGTCTTGGTTACTTTTCTCTTGTTGCTGAGACAAAATACCTGATGCCCAAAATGAAGGAAGGAAAGGTTTATCTCTTACAGTTTGGAGGTTTCAGTCCATACCCAGCTGGCTCCTAGGCAGGGTGGCATGGCTGAGGGGGCAGTCATTCATGGTGGCCTGCAAGCAGCAGCAGTGAACAAGGCAAGAAAGAGAAAAGCACTTCTTCCTTCCCTTATATTGCATTCTGGCTCTGCCCCTGGGTGGGTGCAGCACTCACACTGCTGACCCCAGTGCTAGTCAATGAACCAATCACAAATGCTAGATTCAGTCACCTCCCTGACTGCATGAGGCTTGAGGGGCCACCTAGACAGAAACCGTAACACTATACTAATATAAATATATAAGATAAATATTTCATCATGTTAGTGTGTGCTCGTGTGTATAAAAAGTTTACTAGAAAATCATATGCCATATTAGAAAGGCAACAGTCTCATACAGTTCATGTTTATTATGTCTCTTTGATGCATTTCTTTCTGTGGTGTATCATATAACTTGCATTTTGTTCATGATAGCCCCAGTAACAATAGAATAAATTTTACATGCTATAATATATATGTATATGCATAAGTACACATATAAACACTATGTTCTTTAGGTGTTTAATAGGTTACAGAATCTATCTTTGTGTAAGTAAATTCTATGATATTTATACAAGTACATAATTGCTTTACAATGCATATCTCAGAATTAGCCCTGTTAATTCTAATAATACTCATCAATCTTAGGATTTCTAAGTGTTTCCATTAGAATGCTAAAAGATTTTCAAGATATCAATACCCAAAAAAAAAGGATATCACCATCTGAAAGGAATCTAACACAGGACACTATGAGTTAAAAAGAATCAAATGATTTTTTCATTATTAATTTCATTTCTTGTTACATGAAATAAATATATTAAGCTAAGATGGATTACTATAGCTAAAATATCCTCCATAGTGAGCCAGGGTTCAGGTTTTCTTCAGAAGAGCCTTGGTTTAGGCCTACTCCAGTGTCAGGCTAGATCGTGCAGACTAAGGTTCCATAGTCACTCATATAAAGACCCCAGTTCCAGGGCTATACCAGTGAATTCAGGAAAACAGGTCCATCCCAGTATGTAACTAGCTCTTGCAGAGTAAAGTCTAACTCAAATCCACCCTAGTGCTGGTCAGCTCCTGTGGATGCAGACTTCAGGTCTGATAGGGACTAGAGGTTCATCTTCCTGCTAACCAGGCACCAGGCTAGTTTTCCCAAGGACTCCAATAGCAAGGACTCCTACCCTGAACCATGCCAGACAGACAGCCCATTTTCTCTGGACAGTCTGAATAATGAAGGACTTTTGTAGAAAATGCCAATCTGTAAACACTAAGTTCTTAACTCAAATGTGCAAACATAAACATACAGCAACAAGAATGAAGAAAGAAAACAAGACTTAGTACCATCAAAAGAACAAAATGACTCAGTGGATAACTCTAAAGAAACACAAATACACAATTGTCTAAAAAGAATTCAAAATTACTATTCTTAGGTAATACAGCAGACTTCGAGGAAATATACAAAAATAATTCAATGAAGTAAAAAAGACAACAAATCACAAAAACAAAAAAATGTGATAGAAACACTGGAATTAAGAAAATTTAACAAAAATTCCAAAGTTGAAAGAAAAATAAAAGAAAGTGTAATGAAGAACATGAGTTAACAAATCAGATGAAATAATATACAAACTTGAGGACATATTATTTGAAAAATAGTAAAATTGAAGGAGAGAAAGAGTGAAAAGGAATTAAGAGATTTGTGGGATATATGAGCCAACTTCAAAAGAACAAATATTCAAGATGTAGGAGTTTGTGAAAAGACATGGGGATAGAGTTTATTTAAAGAAATAGCAGAATATTTAAAATTTAGAAACAAGTTAGAAATGTTTAAATATGCAAAGGTCTAAAATCACTCTAGTCTTACTCAACTTGAACCAGACCATGCCAATAGATATTATAGCCAAATAATCAAAAAAAATCAATATCTGTGATCATTAATCTTGATACTTGACTTAAGTAAAAATCACCTAGCAAATTACTGTAGGTAGATCTGGATGTGTCTGTAAATAATTGATATACAGACCAGCAAACTGAGGGGGGCAGAAATCCATTGTGGATAGGGGTGGCACCAACAAATAGACATGTGTCTTGGATAGAATAAAAAGGGAAAAAAGAAGAAAGTATTTCCTATTCTTTACAGAAGCTACAGTTTTCACTATTGCCTTTGGATGTTGGCCTGTAGTATCTTCAGGCTTCCACTGAGGACTCTTCAGCCTTCTAATGTAGATTTTTGAGTTCCTGAAAAAACATGCGATGTGACCTCTGTGAGATCCCAGGCTTCAACTATTGATTGATAGTAGGCCCTCTGGATCTCCAGCACATAGACAACATTTTAGATGCCACTGAGAGTATTCTGATTCTGAATCTGTAAGCCTACTTCATAAATCCTTTGTATAATCTTACATAAATTTTATTAAACCTGTTTATTGTATTACCTAACTAATACAATGACAAAGATCCTGAAGGCAGCAAAAAAAAAAGGTAAATAATTATGATTGTTTCAATAAAACTTGTAGTTAATAATTATGAATGTTTCAATATAACTTGTTGGCTTGCTAGCAGAAACCTCTTATACCAGGAAAAAATGAGATTATGTATTCAAAATTCTGAAGAAAAATGTTTTCAAACAAGAATTTGATTATTACATCTTTAATATACAACATAATATTTCCACATTAAAAAAGAGAAATACTATACCTGTGTACTTGGTAAAGCTGTCCTTCAGAAACAAAGGAAAGAGAATGGCAGTCCTAACAAACAAAAGCTGAGGGAGTTCTTCACTACCAGGTTTAACTTATAGGAAATGCTAGAAATTTTCAAGCTAAAAGATGAGAACGATTATCAGTGGTATAAAAACACTAAAATTCTAGTGACATTTTACAGCAAACAGAAAATGTTCTTGTAATTTATAAAAAACCAAAAAAAGGTTTGGCTACTCAAAGTAATCTTGATCAAAATAATAAAGGTGGAGACATCACCTTACCTGAGTCTAAAACATATTATGAAACTATATTAATCAAAACAGCATATCAGCATAAAAAGAAAGACATAAACCAGTGGAAGAGGATAGAAAACCCAGATATAAATCCAGGTATTTACAATCAGTTATTGGAAAAAGTGTCAAGAATATACAATAAGAAGTAATAGTATCTTCAATAAATGGTGTTAAAAATGGATATCAGCATGCAGAAGAATGAAATTAGAACCTTTTTTTTCAGCATAAAGTTAATTCAAAATATAATAAATATTCAAATGGAAGACTTAAAACTGTAAAACTACAGAATAAAACATAGTGGAAACCTTCATCACATTGGTCTAGGCAGTGAATGTTTGAATATGACCCAAAACTGCAGGCAAAACAGGGAAATCAGTCAAATCATATTACAAAGAGCCAAAAAGTATCTCCTGAACCAAGAAAACAATCAATGGAGTGAATATATGATCTATGGAATAGGAAAAATATATGTGAAACATACACTTAATAATGAGTTAATTTAGCAAATACAGTATACGAGGAACTCATTCTCAGTAGGAAAAAAGAAATGTAATTGAAAATGGACCACTGATACAAATAGATAATTCTGCAAAGAAGACAAAAAAATGGCCAAGTATATTTAAAATGCTTCACATAACTAATTATAAGTAAGATACAAATTTAAGCTAGTATGAATTGTCACTTCCCATCTGTCAGGAAATCTATTATGTAAAACAAAGCAAAATGGAGAAAAACTAGAGCAAAAGGAACACTTACACACTGTTAGTGAGAATATAAGTTAGTAAAGCCATTTTGGCAAACAGTATGGAAGGTGCTTTAAAAATTAAAAATAGCACCACTAGAGGATCTAGCAATTCTACTAATGCTTATTAAAAAATAGCTGTAATGTTTTGAATGTCAACATTTCCATGTTCATGGCAGTGTTATTCACAATATTGAAAGTATGGAAGGACCTGTATGCTCATCAATAAATGAATGGATAAAAATGTCACACACACACACAAACACACATGAAAAAAGACTCTTATCATTTGTGACATGGATAAATCATTATGTTAAATGAAGGAACCAGGCACAGAAAGACAACTACAACATCTCGCTTACATAGAGTCCAAAACGTGGAGCTGAGAGAAAGAGGATGAAGGAAGGTGATTCCCAGGGACTGGGATGTGACAGATTGGAGATGTTTGTCCTAGGATATACATTTTTATTTAGGCAGGAAGAATAAATTCAAAGGATTTGTTGCACAACATAGTGGGATAGTTATAACCATTATTTTTGTACTGGAAAATTGCCAAAAGTGGATTTGATCTCCTTGCAAAAAAAAAAAAATGATGTGAGTTACTCTACATGCTAATTAGCTTAATTTAGCCATCCCTCTCTCTCTCTATATATATATATATTTCAAACAACATAATATACATCATAAATGTGCAAATGTTTATTTGTCAATTAAAAAATAAAAACTGAAAAGGAAACATCCGTTTTAGAAAACATATACCCTTGATGTTGACTTGAAATTTTCTAATTCAGCTATCAGCAAACTGTGTTTTCACAACTATTAGAAATTTCTTATGTTTTTGACTATCAGACTATTATTTTTATTCATTTATTTATCCTTTCTCTTATTATTCAAATCAATCTTAATCATTAAAACTATCCAAGGATGTATCAATATGTTATTGAATAAAACCTAATGGCAGGGTCAAGGCTATGGTCATGAATGAAACTATTTCAGTTATGCTAGAGACTGAAATTCCTGAAGAGGAATACTAAAATTGTAATAAAATTGTGACGCTTGAAATGGCAATGATTAAATGGTTAAACTTCCTAAACATATTAACAGTCTACAAATTGCAGAATCAGTAAGTAGTTAAATGCTATTTTCAGTAGCCATTAAAAATGATTCTTTAATGGCAATATTCAAACACATCATACAGAAACCTTTTGATTCACCAAAGTGACTGTATTCCTGGGATACATAAAAAGAAATACATCAAAAGTTTATAATGATCAAATGTTATGTACTTTTTTAACCTTATATTTTCATGTCTGGAAAGGAATGATAATAAAAGTATAATAGAACTTCATTGCTTTTGTTCAATAATAACTATTTTAAAAAACAAATGCTGACAAGAATATGCAGAAAAAAGAACTTTCATGTACTATATGAATGTATATTAGCATGGCAACTATAGAGAATAACATGTAGGTTCCACAAAAAACTAACCATAGTCTATCAAATGATCTCATTATCCTACTTATGAGTATATATGCAGAAGAAAGAAAATCAGCATAACAAAGAGTACTTGATGCCAACATGTATTGAAGCATTACTTACAATAGCTAAAATCTAGGTTCTCATCATCACATGAAATGAAAAAGAAAATATGATACATATACACAAAGGAGTACACAAAGCATTATTCAGTCATACAGAAAAACGAAATTCTATGTTTCCAGTAGAATTAAAGAAAGTGAAGATCACATCATTTGGCAAAATAAACCAGACACAGAAAAATGGCATATACTCTTTCAAGTGAATGCTAAAAAAAGTCTATCTGAATGTGCAGTATTGTTTATTAGAGGTTGGTAAGGCAGGAGATAAAACAGAGGATAAAATAAGGCACTTGAATTTAATCACAGCATGAAACATGCATTTTGTGAAGTATTATACTGAACTCCATCAACATGTGAATATATGCTAACCTGAAGAATAAAATATTAAAAATAGAAAAAATCATTGCAAAAGGACATTAATGTAACAATTGTTATGGAAGTTACATAAATATGTAATCCTTCTGTCACTGAAAATGATATATATAATTTGCAATATCATGTAAAATATTTAGATTAAGTTAAAAATAAAATACAAGGCAAAATTTATAATGGGGGTTTAATTGCTTAAAGTACATACTTGCACCAGGAAAAAGGAAAGCAAGGCATGCAGTAACACGAATTCTGGGGACTGATGTTATATGTGATTAATTCCATTTTGACATCTTTTATATTATCTAATGCAATACGTGCTATGTATCATTTTATCTTTCCAGAAAAATTTAAAATATGGAAAACATGTTCTGCTGAAGATCATAGGTGGAAAATTATTTCATCTTTGTTAAGAGCCACGTACTAAACTGATCCAGAAATGTCAAGGTATATCACAAGTAGTATAAAGCTTATTAAATTTGTTTAATGTTCTTATGCCCCAAAATATTCATATTTTGTCTTAGTTGGGTAAATCACAAAGGAATATTTCATTGAATTATTTTCTTAAGCTAAATAAAATATAAATTTCCTAAACAATCAAATCTTTTAAACAAGAAATTGTGTGTATGCAAGTAATATTTCAGGTCAATGGGCTGCTGGTAGTGCATATGACAGATCTTATGTCTATTCTAATCTGTGATGCCATCCATCATTTTCATAGATATAGGACTGCCAGCAGTCTAGGCTGACTGCATTTTGTTTCTGTCATTATTCTAAGTAACTTTATTAGTGTGGATCATCCTTGACTTTCCTAAAATTACTTTGGCTCCTTTAACCTTGGCTTTATTGACATAGAATAGGCAGAAAGCAGCTGATACCTTGCTAAGTGAATTTTAGATATTATCCTATGTTGTTGAGAAAAAGTAAAACAATAGAAGGATATGTTAAGAAACACATAGAGCAATAGTGAGCAATATTATTTAAATAATTGGATTTTTAGATCCATATAAGGTAAGGTAAGCTTCAGAAGAATTTTTTTTTTAGTAAGTGACTAGACTGAGAATAAAAGTAAATAGGAGATAAGAAGGTAAAGAAGCTGGATACATTTATGAGAATTGATAAAATTAATGAAATAAGGTTATGGTCAGAGTGATGAGAAGGTATGATAACCAGAGCATTTGTGACATCTTTGGATAAGAGGAATGAAAGAACTTTGGAGACAAAATGAAAGCAATTAACAATACATTTGGATGTACATACTTGTGAATTTCTAAGTATTGTTAGACAATTGACTGAATTAATTTTTAGCCTTGATCCTTCCCATGAGGAAGGAGCCATTTAAGTAAAAATGAATAACATTGATCGAAGCTTGAAGGTGCTACTAGAAAGAAAATGGTTAAGTAATGGAGCTGATTAGGAAGACACTCTATATATCATTGGTGTTTTGAAGAGAATCATCTTGGTTTTTCTTGATGTATGTTAGTACCTGTTGCAATTACAAAAGATGGTGATTATCCCATTTAAATAAGAGGCTGAATATCTAACATGTGCCAAATACTTGGTGAAGTGTTGAAAAGTAGAAAAAATTAAGAAGTAGATTTGGTTTTTCTTTGGAAGAACAGGACAAAACAAAAAAATTTAGGCATGTAGATAATTAGATATATTTTGTATTATATGAAAATTTTAAATTTTCAAAGATTTAAAATGAGAGAAAATAATCTACGAGAGAGAGAGAGACACTTTTTCCCTTTTGCTTTATCTACTATAGGGTATACTACTATTTAACCTTTCCCTACATGAGAGAAGGTGGTGCTAACCTATTTCAAGAGTCCTTGGTAGTTAACTTGATTTAATCCTGTATATTATGAAGAGTCCTATGAAGCTGGAACACAGAAGTACATTGTTAAGGTGATGCTTAGGAGAAATTTATTGCAAAGTTTCTATTTTTATCATTGGAAGGTAAGGTCATTCTGAATTTCTGTTGTAATTTTCACATATCAGTACTTTATAGCTCAACTATTTCAAGTGACAAGCGTATCATTCTTCACTAGTGTCAACATAAAGAATTTCATGTTTTAACTTTTAACAAAGTAATAACGGAGAACTTCTCAGTTAAACACAATGAAGTTGCTTTCTAAAAACCTTTGGGGAATTTCTGGATGGTGATGGTAGAGTTCATAAAACAATAAACACTTGAAAACCATGATAATTTCAGTCTAGAATATTATTAAAGATTACTTAACCAAACCAAATGTTTTATCTAGCACTCAACTATTAAAATCTTGAGTAAAATTTATAAATGCTAATAATGAAATTTAATAGGTCATGAAATAAAAAACTTCACTTGGCAAAAAGCGAACCAGCTGATGATGCCTGTCTTGTGGTGATTTTGATGGTGTTAGTGGTTTCTTCAGGTTCTTGTGACTCCACAAAGCAGAGCAATGGTGTTTTGTCATATAATGCTTGTTAATATGTTTTTCATGCACATTTAAAATATATTGTTATCTACTTACTATTATTTAAACAAGTGTTTATTAGGCTGTTTGTATTGTATTTTTTCATCCTTCAAAAATGTTCAAACATGTCACTTCATTTTCTCATCACAAAAACCCTACGAAGTATATGATACTGTTTGTTTATTTCAAAGATGAAGAAAGAGGAAGAAAATTAGGTGTTAAAAATTACACAAGACAGAACACGGATTAGAATTTACCTTTTAACCAGCATGCCCCTGTACAAATCTCTTAGTTCTTTCAGCCTAGTTTTTCTCATTAGCAAATGGAGATAATGTTACCTGCTCCCATTCCCTGTGAAAATTATACAGCTACAAAATACTGAGCAAGCATAAGTATCATAATGTAGTCTAAGGCATTTGAGAAAGAATTTTTTTGTTGGTTTTTATAAGAATGTTAAATTTGAAGGAGTAAGTTGTTCTGTGTTAGCCTTTCTCTTTGCTTAGAGAAATTAAGAGATGAGATCTATATATTGCTTTCAGTAATACCTGTATAGGTATTACTTAAATTTTACAGATTGAAAAGTAAAATAACATAAATTAAGTAGTTTTCATTTCCAGTAGCAGTTTGTAGACTCCTATTGAAATTGGTTTAACTCCTATCACATTGCAACTGTATAATGGCAGATAAAATTGTGTGCTCTAAAACTCAAAGCTGTGTGATCTTGAATTTTGACTCTACTACATGGATGTAAATTACTTCACCCACTATCACCTCAATTTCCTCATCTATAAAAAGGACATATTAAAAGAACCAAAAGCTTGCAGTGTACACAGTGTTTAAATGCAGAGGATTAAATATAGTGTTTAAAATAGAGTTTGGTACATAGTAAGAAAACCATCAATATCTGTGGCAATTACTTACTCCTTCTTGCCTTCTCCTTTTCTTCTTAAATTAGCATTCATCTCTTTCTTTTATCAGTTTTGGAATATATATTATATATATAGTATATATAATTTTTTAAGTGTAGAGGTTGAAATTTGTTATATATTTTGCTATTTTTATATTCCTAAATTGATTTTTGAAAGAATTTTCACTGGGTTTTATTAATTAAAATCTAATAAAAATGTTCCCTTTGCAAGAACAATAGTTTATTATAACATCTTTCACTAGTAATCTGTGGTGTCAGTGAAAATTTAAAATATAGATACCACTGTTACCTATTTGTGCTATTTTCTTTGAAGTGTCATCATCTTGAAGAAAGGATGAGAATTTGACAACACATATTAATAAGAAATGACAGTGAGACAAACTCATCCATCAGTAATGTTGACAGACCCAGAAAGGGATTATAACTCAATTACTATAAAATGATTGAAAGAATGATTTCTTGGCTGATTAATTCTTGACAAAATTCAACTTCACAGTATAAAATCAACATACCCTTTCCAAGTATTTTATTAAATATAAGTGAAAATATTGTTTTTGAATGCAATGTCTACTGATTTAATGTTATCCCAAAGTAACAAATGTTTTGTTTTCTAGTTAATCAAAACTGCAACAGTTTTATGACTTTTGAGTAGATAAAGATTTCACTTTTTCAAATTATGTTTTATATTCATTGATTATATATCCATTTTGTTAAATAGTTTTTCTAGTAAGATTTTGATATACACTTTTAAATCTTAAATATATACTTTTAAATTTTAAATATATACACAGTCTTCATCTGAATTTTTATTTCTGAGATACAGTATTAAAACCCTCTGTTTAAAATTGAGAAACACTTTGGGTAATATGTGAAGAGACTCCTATAATCAAATCTAATTTTAGGCAAATTCTACATCTATAAAACATTTTGTAATAATAAATGTAATTTTTCCTTCTTTAAGTACTAACATGACATTGTAAAAATTAATTTGGAAAAGAATTGACAGAATTTTTTAAAGTTCTTCAGTTGAATATATTCACATATTTACAAAGTTATAGATAAATATAATCACAATAGTCCCAAAATAATTTCTATATGTCTACATCTTTTTCCTCAATATTATGCCATACCTTCTTTATATTTCTGCATGATCCTTACAATTAAAATTTTAAAAGTGAGTATTATTTCCCACTTAGTCTTTGATCATTAGAATTACTGACATGGTTGTTAAATATGTATATTCTCAGTAACTTCCCAGGAAATTCCAATTTAATAAGTCTTTTCTGTTGTCTTCTGAAATACTTAGTTTTTTCTTGATACTTTTTTCAGCAACCAATATCCCCCATCTTTTAAGTCAAAACTTTACTGGAGCTTCCTTTCTGGCCAAACTCAAAACATTTTAAATCATTCTGCTGGGCTCTTTGCTCTGAATTCTCAACATAAATCTGGCTAAAAGCCCCTGGCAGTACCCATGGCACTGCCTTAACATTAGACTGCCTTGAAATTTCTTCTTCCAGATTAATCAGTCCACTGCCCGTAATCTCAGTCTCAGGCAGTCTCTGGACATGAGCAAAATGCATACAAACTTTCTGCCATGGCATAACGCACATCTTCTGGAGCTTAACAGCCAATGCAGTCCTTCTTCCCAGCATGATTTCTAGTGTAATTTCTTTCAGCATTCTGCTGCTTTAAGCTCTGACCAGAATCTGCTATCAAGTACAGCCTAAGGCATTCCAGCTCTACTTTTTCAGCAGGTATCTCCAAACCTTTCCTAACTCCTTTCCCACAAGCCAGGTCCAAAGGCTCCTAAACTACATGGTCAAGTACAATCACAGCAGAGATGCCAATTCTCTGTACCAAATTTTTTGCTTTTTTTCTGGAGTTTTTGAGACAACCATTAACAGAAAAGTTCACTTCTATCAAGTACTGAACAGATTTTCAGAAAGGCTTTAATAAAGTTGGAACATGGAGTTATAGGATTTTTCATTGTATTAATTAAGATGTTGTTAATTATAATACAAAAATAAGGAAGTTTTAATAGCTTAGACTGAATAGAAATCTATTTTTAGTTATTTAAATACTTCAGTCTGATGTTCCAGGTTGATGGGGGTACTGTCCTCTATGCAGACATTTGAGGACTCACCTACAGAGTTAGGACTGCAGTCAGGTAATTTGGAGGATTTAAAAGGATTAGAGTAGGGGGAATGGAAATTCAGAAGGCAACAAATAACACAAATAGTATTCAAAGCAATCATCATTGAGTGCATCCTATCTCCTTTTATATAACTAAAAGATCTGATGGTATATAGTCTTAATGGCTATCAAAGGGAGATACTCAGATATCCTTGGGAGAGAACGTTCAGAAGAAAAACTATATATGGGATTGTATTATGAGCATGGTCTTGAAAATGGCATGTCCCTTTTTGCTTACATTCTTTGTCCAGTGATTAGTTGTGCTCAGTTGTTATTGTTTCTAGGATATTTTCTGAAGTAAAAATTTAATAGCTAGAGTACAAGTACCTGAGTGAAAGAAAAAGATAATGAGGATGCAGAAGCTAGTAGTTCTTTAAATGCTATTAAACTTTCAGATTTATGCAGAACTTTCTGAAATATCCTTATGATTATTTTATTCTATTAAATTTTTATGTGAAATTCAATTTGCTTTTGCATCTATTCTTTTGATCAATACTATTATTTCCGTGATACTATTACACTGCTCTAATTATTTTAGGAGCATTGCATTGCAAATGGAGCTTTCTTAAATGAGGTTATCCAGAATAATTATTTTCTAATTATAAACAACGAATTTATAAAATTAAACCAACACTTCACAAAGCATATAGTTAATCTGGTCTTTATTTGTTAATGGTTACTTAAAGTATAAAATTTGCATTCTAATGGTTTATTGTTTTAGCAATATATATTTCTATGGAAAAAGAACTAAAAAGAACCTAAAAGAGCTGTATAATAAAGTCTTCTGACAACAAAATGTTTCTGTCCTCCTTAGATAGAACTATTCATAGGTCCTCTCTAACATCTTCAAATTATTTCATTACTGGAAGGAGCTTTGAGACTCTGATGTTTTAATATCTCTTTGGAGTGTTTAGAACTGTGAGATATAATTAAACTTTCAGGTATATCTGTATTCACTCATGAGATTAGCAATAATGGCAAAACCCAAACTGACTATGAAGACGGTTGGTGAGACACTGGGGTATAGGAATTCTCATATCCTGCTTGCGAGAGTGCAGGCTGCTAAAAACATTTCATAGTATGGTATAATTTAACTTCCATCCCTCTTGCCCCTCCATCTCTTGGACCCCTTTTCAAAATCAAAGTCAACATCATTTCCTGCCATTTCACACAAACAACACTGGTTTGCAAACAACACTGGCACCAACTTTCTTGTATTATTTATATTTTTTTCCTCTAAAAATGTCTACTGCTTAGAATGAATATTTTTCCTGGTGTTTTTGTTGTTGTTATTGCTGTTCTTTTTGTTTTGTTTTTTGAGAGATGGTCTTGCTAAGTCAGTAAGTTGCCCAGGTTGGGCTCAAACATGTGATCTTCCTGCCTCAGCCTCCCAGAGTTCTAGGTGTGTTCCTTCATACCCAGTTTTCTATCTTTTTTTGTCAAGGCTATTCCTTATTTAACAGGAAGTTTA
>RJWT010036222.1:0-13311 GCA_004365215.1 Cuniculus paca | reverse complement strand
CCTATAAAATATATGTATTTTTGACAATTAAATTTGCATACAAATAAAGACGAATTCATAGGGCCATCAAGGCTTACAAAGGTAAAAAGAACTGATGTTTTGATGGTTGTTATGGTTTAGATCAGAAATGTTTCCCGAAAGTCCCATGTGCTCCGAAGTGGGAATTTGGGGAAGTTGTTGAATTATGGGAGTGTTATACTCGTCAGCGCAGTAATTTATTGATCAGTATGTGCCAACTATGCTGTTAGGGGGTACAGCCTGTTTGGAGGTAGGTCACTGGGGTCATCAGTTGTAAGGGTGTATTTTTGTTACAGGATCCTTTCCCCTCTCTTTTTCTCTGCTTCCTGGCTGCTATAAGGAGAGTAGCTTTCTTCTGCCACTGCCTTGTAAGGTGGCCTTTCTGCCTTGGCGTCAGACAACTATGGACTGAATCCTCTGAAAATGAGAGCAATCTTAAACCTCTTTAAATTTCAAATGTCAGGTATTTTGACCTAGCGACAGGAAGCTGACTAGTATAGTAACAACTGGATCCACATAAATAATATAACTGTTATGCTCTGTAATGTCATCATCCATCATACCCCTCCAATATCTCCAACAAGGAAGAACAAGCTACAAGTGTAATGAAACTTCCTCCCTTGGGCAAAAATTCTTGAAGTCTTCATCTTCTCCAGTATCAGAGTTTCTTAATATACAAAAACAGTGTGAGAAGGGTCAGTGGAGCCACTCTGGTAGCCAATGTGTGTCACAACAGATCATTACCTGTAAGTAAAGTTACAACATACCTGTGACAAGAGTGTTTATTATCATTCATGCTCAGTGAGAATCCTAACTCTCAGGTGCTACAGGAGCTCTGAAGTGAAAACTCACTCTTCTAGTATTCCATTTTGAAATGAATATAAAATCTAGATGTTTTCCCCACACTGAAATCAGTTGATTGCTATCAGCAACCTATTGGGAGCTACCATTGGAAATTCTTACATGTATGTAGTGTTGAGAAAATTGCAAAGCATATTCAGAGCCATATGCAAACCATGGGCCCAAGCTTTCCAGTTTGAAAGTCACAATTTCGAATCTATAGATATGTCAGAGTTAACATGTACATCCTCAGTGCAGTGGGCCACATGCTAGCAGGAATGGTCCCATTGACCAGACTGTTCACCTCATGGGCAGGAGGAAAGCTGAGCTATCAGACAATTTAATGGCATGGGCAGGAGGAAAGCTGAGCTATCAGACAATTTAATGACACTGCGCATCACAGCAGTAGATAAACAGAGTCAGCAACAGATCTGTGTTTGTGTCTCAGAGGTCAAATTGGTGCTGAGAGGTGGGCCCACTTGATTGAAAATTGTTTTTCAGATCAGCTTTAGCAAATGTAAAATTCATCTTGTACTATTTGCCATGCACAAAAGAGTGACTATGTAAATGAGCTGTGTTACTTTTGCTAGCAGGGTTATTTACCTTATTGGTTAAGGATTACTTTTAACCAAGTAGAATTCTAAAGGAGAGTAAGAATATTTTCCTAAATTGATAACTGGCTCCAGTTAAGTAGATGTTCTGAGACTTTGATGTTTGTTTTCTTCATTCTTTGCTTGAGTTTGAATCTTAGGTAGGAAAAGTCTTTGGTTTTCACACTTGTGAGTGATAGAAGTTACTTAAATGCTATGCTGATATGTTTAATAAATTAAAAATAATAGAGAATGTCTTCAAATGCAAGTACCTCAAAATTTGAAAATATGACACCTTTAAATTAAGCTTTGAAAATGAGGAAAGTCCTGTCTGACAGGTGGAATAAAGACTCAACATTCAACATTACAAAGCCAATTGGGTGTATCCTTTAACATTTTTGATGCTTTGCTACTGAAGAAATGGTACTTTTTAAAACATAAGCAGGTAGCATTTTTTATTTACTTTCATTGTTAAGTGATTTGCAGTCTTCTGTTTGAAGTTCAGGGTAATCTTGTTTCTATACTTGTGTGCGATAATAGATTTCACTCTACTGATTTATTTAGTGACAGCTTGGCTGGGGCTGTACACTCAAGGGATCCGTTTATATGCAATGTGTTGCCTGTCACAGTGCTAATACAAAGTCTCTTTCTTTGTTAAAAATTTTTCTTCTGTGACACTTTTATTGGATTAACAGATGCTACCATGTATTACATGAGGCCTTGAGCAGGAGAGAGTATTAAGTTTAAGCTGTGGTTCAAGGTGTGCAGGGAATGGGTTATGTGATCAAGAGGTGAGGTGGAGGGTGGGGGGATATCAATGGCCTACCTTCTGCGAGCTCCAGCACAGACGTTCTGTCTCTTAAGCAAAGTACTTTTCTCTGTGGTAGTGAATAACTTTCCACTTGAGTGACTTCTTAGTACTCAGGAGTAGAGCCTGAACAATTAACAATGGAACATGCAACAGCAGTCCAGATTTCCTGACATATGGGTTAGATACTACTACATTGACTAATAAGGATAGGTGATGAACAATCCATTAAGAGAAGGAGGTGCCTATTTAGAACTAGATCAAGTAGTTTTCAAAGAGATAATTAAATTACATGAGCAAGTACAACCTCCCACATTACCCTGTTTGCTGTTCTGTTCATAACTGGGTCTTCTGGGTTCTCCATAATCCACTGGTTGAGGAAGAGACCTTAGCCTGGTTTACAAACAAATTAGAATGAGATACTGGAACTAGGCAGAGGGGAACTGTTACCCTATCACACTCCCCAGGTAAGGCTGAAATGTCTGTGGTGAATAGAAGTCCTCTCTGAGAGGTGTCCCTGTTGTGTCATGAGGGGAGAAAGGTGGCCTGAAAATAATATTCCTCAAATAGCAAATAGCTTGGTAAGTTGGTTTAGGGATCCAAGCTACAAACCTGAAACATCTGTCACAGTGGAGATGGAGGGAGACCCCTCCAGGGATCTGCCATTCTTCAGCATGAAGTTTAGCAAACAATAATATACTCAGGCTGGCTTAGTGCTTACAAATTCACTGGTAGCTGGCAACTAGGAATATCTGAAACTGGGTGAGGTGAATAGAGAAACTGTCTGTACTAGTTTTGTCTATTGATCTTAATTTTTTTCTGAGGAAAATAGTTGATTATGAAGAGACAAAAGCACACATAATGAAATGAATGAAAATAAGCATCATTTAATGAAAACGTATTTTACTTCAAAGATAAAATAAGTATGATTCATGTATTTAGAAAAACCCTTTCGAATAATTTTCTACTTTGTCTTTTTAAAATTTTCATTTGGTTGACCAAGTACTGTGTATCCCTAAACTGTTATGAATCAAACTTGTCAGTCCACACATTTAGATACAAGTGTTTTTAGTTCAGACTAAGTGCCCTCCTAAGAGATAGTGTTTATATCAAAAAAGTACACTGAAATTTGATAGTGAGAAAGATTTGAATATTTCAAAGAACAGAGTAGATTGAACCCTGTATAGTAAAATTTATGCTATATTTAATGGTGAGCATTATCCTCTGAGTTGTATTTTATGTTTTCAATAAAATCAAATGTATGAAAATTAAAATCAATCACAGTGTGCGTTATGTCTTCCACTATGCCTCTCTTCTTGAGTGTCAAAATACAGCAAGAAACTAAGTATACTCCATTCTTGGTACACAGTGCATCTTAATTCTTATGTTTTCATTCTCTTCCTCTCCTTTCCCTCCAACTCTTTACTTCCTAATTTACAAAAGCTCTATTTCCATTTTTTCCTTCAATTCTTTTTTTAAGACAATGACTATGTAGAAAGGAGTTTAAGATAAAATAGAAAACAATGGGTTACTTTGAAACAGGTATGACCTTTGTGCCCTTTCATGAATTCTCACATCTTTCAAAGGCTGATAAGGTTTTAAAGAAATATTTTCTACGAAGAAATTTTTGGAGGGAACTGCTGAACCATGACTATACTCCCAAGAATATGAGAAGTAAGTACCCACTCTGCCAACATGAATTTGCTTTTCATCTTTATGACACATATCTAATTCCATCTTAAAAGATTTATTTTAATTTTCTTTCATTTTATGTCTTGATCTTCCTGACTTTTTCTTTTTAATTTACATCTTTATGAATCTTCTCTTTTTCATGACTAAAACAGTCTTCTTCAAATAGTAAAACCAGCAGAAAATCTTGTACTACTTTTCCACATGTATAACTATAGCCAGGCTTTCCAGAGAAAATAGTGGATTTACAGTTTCTTTTCATATTTTTATAATATTATGGATGGCTAAAATTTGGACTCTGGATATGCTTATGAATAATACCTATTTCTGCTTTGGGACATGCAATTGATAATACATTTCCACTATAAAACCAGTGGTTTTATCTTCCACTGGTTTAAATTCTGGCAAGATGAATTGGAAATTTCCAGACTCTGTAGTGACAGTTTTGGTTTTAAATATATATATATAGTAGTGACTATCAAGTCTTGGACAATAACAGCTAGTAAGCACATTTTTTTCTTATGACAGAATAATCTCAAAATGCTGGAGAAACTACAGAAACAGAGTGAAATTCTGGAACAGGAAAACAGCCACAACAATAAGGAAATTCCTGGGGAGAGTAAAGACTGTCTTGAGTTGGCATATTAAGGAGGCAGGATAGTGGTTAGTCACAGCTTGGAATGGAGGACAGATTAAGATGACCATAAAGCTGTTAATTGGCTAACATATGTTCATAAATTTGAGGTAAAATTTACATACTGTTAAATGCCCAGATTGTACTGAGCATTTTGACAGATTTTTTCCCCATGTTTCTCTTATACACAGTTTAAATGAAACCTCCTGCCTCACAAGATAACCAACATTGCCTTTTCCAACACCATCGAATTTTACTTATTCCTGGACTTACCACACATAAAATTATAAGGCATATACCTTTCTCTGTCCCGTCTGCTTTACTCGGCATAATGTGAGATTCACTCCTGTTGTCAAACGTAGCAGAGTTTATTTCATTTTACTGCTGAATAGTGTTCTATTGCATAGCCCACAGGGAGATAAAGGGAGACCAAAAGATGGAGAAACAGAGGAGGCAAAAGAGGGGTAGAGGCTGAATAAAAAAGCATTATGATGTGTATGTACATGTACTCGCTCCCCAGGATGAATGCAATCATTATATACTGAAAACATGTATTAATAACATTTTTCCCTTTCTAATCATTAACAGACACTTTATTGTATCTAATTTGATACATCAATGAATAACATCAGTGAATATCCTTTTGTGATAATTTTGTGGATATGCCTAATTTCTAAGAGGAAATTATGAGTAGAATTTCTGGCTCATAGTATAGGATATATTATAAATGCCCTTTTCCTGTGCGGTGACAGGATGCTCTGGGAAGGGCTCTCCCCAGCACTGAGCCGATAGCTACCATGTCCCTGAACTTCCAAACTGTGAGCTAAATGGACCCATTTTTATTATAAAGTTAGCTATATTAGGTATTTTTGATAGCCACAAATGATTAATTCTTTAAAAAGTTATTTGACTTTATCTTCCAATTTTCATTGCTTCTGCATAGTTATAAAACTCATCTCAGAATGTTCTCTTTGTCTCCTTACACTGGTATATATTCCCCTAGTATTTCCAGTGAAATATTTTTGCAGTTTCCTTTGGAATGCATAGTATATTGACTCTAAGAAAACCGTCTGTCTACACTTGTTGCATTTATTTTCCTTTGGTTTTTTTTTTCCTCTGTTGGTGGGTTCTGAATACAATGCATAATATTAGTGATAAGAGAGATACCTTGTGATCCCAGTGATTAACATTGTATCAGTGATACAATGGATTCCTTTGTTGTCAAGTGACTAATATAAGACTAGCTTATGGCTAAAATAAAATATATTTAAAATTAAAATCAAAATAGCTAATATGTAGTAGTACCATATATTTGAAACAAATGAGGATAGCTAAATTTTAATGAAAAAGAAAATGATTGACTAATTCCAAAACAACAGTTAATGGGGATACTTCTACCCTGGAAACCATGTGACTACCTCTGAAGACAACTTCTTTAAATGTTCCATTGCTACTTCCTAAATAGAGACACAGAAAGGCAATAGTAGATCTTAAAAAGTACAAGTAATAAGTTTAGAAAATGAAAAATAAAGGAAATGTAAAGATTTTCATTCAATATGTGCACTAAATTGAGAGGTTATAGGAAAGAAAATATGTGCTATGTCTGAATGGACAGAAGCATAAGAGAGTAAATATAAATGTAAGTTAGCCAAAAAAGGAACCAAAAGCACTAAGAAAGCTAATAGATAATATTACATTAGTCTGGATAATCTAAATAACGCTGCTATAATAGGCAATTCTTGAAATCAGATGGCTTAAACTAGCAATGATTTATATTTGCCGACCACCGTATGTCAATGAAATGTAATCTGGTTTCTCTACTCCCACTCCCACCTTGTCCAGGATCCTGGAATCCAGATGACATTATCTGGCAGGTTGTCACTGCGAAACAGGAAGAAAACAGCGTATGTCGAAATGTGCAAAGGCTCTTGAAATTCTTATCTGCGACACACATTATTTCCATTTATATTTCAAAACAGTCACAAATGTAAATAGAAGGCAAAAGAGAAATACTTCCCCATTCTAGCACATGTGCTGCTGAAGCAAGAACAGTACTACCCCATTTTTTAATGATGACAGGAAGAAAAATATTGTGAACAACCTTAATAAATGTGATGATGTTAAAAAATTATTAGCGTAGAATGATACCACTCAGTAGCCATATAAATACATGTAAGTGAAAAATGAGAAACCACTTCACACCTATTAGATCAGAAATCACTAGAACTGGCAACCTTGGGAAGGTGATAACTCTCCTCTATTGTGGGTGTTTGTACTCACCGATACAACCATCCCATTTTGTAGAGTGGTGGCACTACCTGGTGTAATTAACATACCTGAGAACTGTACCTTCCAAAGTCCTGTTCTGACAGGTTCGCAGTTACATTCATGAGAACATTCATCACAGTGTTGTTTGTGGTGCTGAAACTGGACGGCGAACAATTTCTATTCCTGGGGAGGTGGATAAGGATGACAGAAATGTGTGAATTATGTTTTCAACTAGGATGCAGCAGTGAGAATCTGAGATTATACATGAATCTGAAAAATCCTAAAACATATGATATCACTATTCTAAATTTGAAAATATGTACACTAAAATAATATACATGCTGATAGAACTTAAGTAAAAATATACACAAATATATTCGAATGGTTACTTGGCATGGATAAATGGGGACAGCTGAATATAACAATAAAGGAAATAAAAATAAGCAAGCCATCAAAACTAACCCCACCACCACAAGAAAGAAGGGGTTTTCATGGGTCAATGGTTAAATGGTTATGATGTGCTCTTTTTTTCCTATTTGCATCTGAAGGAATACTACTACTACTGAAACCATATCTCTGGAATTTTAGATATCTTCATCCTTTTCAAAAGAAATAATATAGAAATTTTTGAAAGCAAACAACATAGTATCCTTATTTGACGTTTATTCCCAAAATAGCAACACAAATCAACACTTTGTGAACTTTTTTTCTTTCTAGAGGTGAGATTATCACTTGAGAAATATACAAATACAATTAATTTATTTTTTCTTTTGTCATTTCCACTCATCCAGGTCTAAGTGATATCAAGTGTTGAAGATCAATGATGACTTTGCATTTTCTTGGTCAGAGGGCAAAACCTGTCCCCTGATATTATTTTGTTAATGTACTGTAGATTCTATTTGAATTGCTGTTTATAGAAAGCATATTGTTGGCTCATATTTTATTACCAGTCTTGTCAATCTCTGATTTTAAATTAGAATGTTTAGACCAGTTACAGTTAAAATATTATTTTAGAGCCAAATACTGACATTTCTCTTTCTTTCGCTTTCAATTCCATTATCCCCTCATTTCTCTTTCTCTTTCCCTGCCCCCCACTCCTGTGAGTTACCTGTATTTTTTTTCTAAGCTGGGGATTAAACTCATGGGATTTTGGACTGGGTTACATAGGTAGCACTTCCCCCCAACATTTTGAAAGATTTGAGACAAGTTCTTGTCAACTGGTTGAATTGTTAGGCTGGGCTTGAACTTCTAATCCTCCTGCCTCAGCAAACCCCCACCCCAGTGTTTTGTTTTTATTACATTTTATATAATCTTTTATAGTGTTTATAGTTGCACAATTTGTAATAGCCAGATCTTGGAAACAACCCAAATGCCCATCAACTGAGGAATGGATAAAAAAGATGTGATATTTTCATACAATGGAATACTATTCAGCCATAAATAATGATAAACTTGAGGCTTTTATAGGTAAATGAATGCAACTAGAAACCATACTCATAAGTGGAACAAATCAGACTTGCATGTGTAAACACCATATTTTCTCTCTAGTGTAAGACACTGAAAGAGAAAATAAGATCCAAAAGTTACAATAGATATAGTAAAAGGGAAAGACTGATCAAAAGGAAATTATATTTTTTGATCAATCTTGCATGCCCGTATGTGGCAGCCTGAACAATTACTCTGAGGATAACAATATGCAATATAGCAACCATTGTTAAATTCCTATCATCTCATTTTGAAATCCTGTATCGCTGTTCTCTGTTGTTGTCATTTTGCTTTTGTTGTTATTTTTTATGGTTTGTTTGTTTCTTGACTTTTCTATTTTTTTCTCTTTAAAATAAAAAATAAAAACCTTTTATAGGGATTACTCTAGATATTATATTATGTATACAATTTATCAGTCTACAAAATTAACCTTTTACTACTTTGAGAGATGCTTAGGAATTATATTTAGATCCCTTTATACTCATTTTTATAATGTAAATATTTTAAATATTTTTCAATATATGAGTATGCTGACCAGTTTATATTCTCTTTATTCAATCTTGATGTTAAAAGCTCATAAGAGAAAGGATGGTTTATTATATTTGTCTCTAACTTTGCCTCTGCCATTATTATTTTCCTTCTTGAAGTCTAACCTTTCCCTATTACGGTCTCATTGGTAACAGAATTTCTGCTAGTCAATTTTTTGAGAATAGGTTTTCTAGAAATAAATTCTGGGCTTTCTGTCTACCCTCCCCCATGGGAGGAGGACTTTAATTTCCTGCATTCTTCAAGGATGATTTTCCATGAATACAGAACTAGGGCTTAACAATTTTTTTTTCTTTTAACACTTATAAATGATTTCCATGGTTTCAGATAGAAACTTTCTATCACTCATATTGTCTTGCAATGTAACAATTTATTTCTGTCGGATCTCAGCTGAGTTTTTTTCTTTCTTTTCAGAAGACTGGGATTTTCAGGTTTACTCTAGTTGGAGTTCACTTAGCTTTTTCAATCTGTTTGCTGATGCCTTTTGCTTAATTTGCCAAATTGCATATTAGTCCCTTGAATTTTTGTCAGCACTTCTTTATTTATCTTCCTCTGGCTCCTGAGAGAAATAAATGCTAGATATTTTGTTTTGTCTCACATGTGCTCCAGGCTGTCTTCATTTATTTTCCATTTGATTTTCCCACTTGTGTCCATATTGAATAATATCTCCTGATGTATGTTCGAGTTCATTATTCCCACTGTCATCTCTGTTATACTCCTAAGCCTATCCAGGGAGGTTTTCACTTGGTTATTATGTTTTTTCAATTTTTAAATTCCTTATTGTTTGTTTTTTATATGGTCTATACCCTTAGGAATATTTTCCTGCATAGAAAATTAATTTCAGATGTGTTTATAGTCATACATGCAAATATTAAAAGTGTAGCTTTAATATCATCAGACAATCTCACCATTTTGTATGGTGGTGATGTGCCTCAATTATGTTTTTTATTAAGTTTGTTATTATCCTGGTTCTTGGTATAAGGCATGATTTTTAATTGTATCTCAGATATTTAGGATATTAAGTTGTAAGATTCTGCAGGCTTTTTATTCAGCCTTTTTAGCCCATGTCTCCTGCATTCAGGTGTGGTCCATCAGTGCAGCAAGGGCACATGGTCATCCTTCCCTGGGCCCTTGGTGCTGCACTCTGAGGAATGAAGCCCTGACTCAGGCCCCCATACCTCACATTCCCTTCTAAGCCCCGGTGGTGACAGAAGGGAAAAGGAGGCCAATTCGCAGTGCCTTGATCCGTGTCTTGTCTAGGGAGACGAGCATAGAAAGGAAAACTTTGAAACACGTCTTTGGGTCATTCTTCATGTTCCAGTGTCCTTAGCCCTGTTTCTGGCTTTCCTCTTTCAGAATCTTTCTGCCATTGCTTGTGTTGCTATGTTGAGGGCTTCTGTTTACATGAAGGAAGCTTGTTAGGAATAGGAGAATCCTGTAATTGCTGGAATTGTAAGTCCAATTATGATCTCTTCTCTACCTGTTGCCCAACCTTGAATTTCTTCTCAATATCTTACAAGTTCCCCTTTCTTCGGTTTACCTGTTGTTATCCCTCTATGCCACTATTTTTCAATTTTTTTCTTAATTGTCACCCATACTTTACACAAATTTATGTTTTATCTTAACTGTACCATAATTGTTATGACAACTGTCATGAATTTATGATAAAATAATTTGCTTCATTTAAGTTAAGAGAAATTCAAAGTTGGGGATCAAGAGTAGAAGAATCAATCTCTTGGAGGTAGGAGAGTCACTAAAACAACTGAAATAGCTATATATAGACAGTGTTAGAGTTTGTGTCTAGGTTGCCCCCCCAAGCCTCATGCAGTCATGGAAGCGGCTGAATCTAGCATTTGTGATTGGTTTGTTGTCTAGTGCTGGCACTGGCGGTGTGAGTGCTGCAGCTGCCTACAGGTGGAGCCGGCATACAATGTAAGGTGGGGAAGGAGGCACGATTTTCCCTCTTTTGCCCTGTTTGCTCTTGCTGCTCAAAGGTAGGCTGCCCCTCAGCCACACCACCCGTCCAGTATTTTGTCCCAGCAACAAGAGAAAAGTAACCAAAACATAAAGTAAATGAAGTTTGCACAAGATTCCAACAGAAATATAATCTGTATGGTGTAGCAATCAGATTATGTGTGCGTAAAGGATATGAGGATCTCTTCAGACCAAAGAAAGAATTCAATTCTGGCTGAAGAATAATAGCTACACAGATGAATATTGAGAGATGAAGAAAAAGTTGGGATAGTCCAGTGTGGTGGTGATAGGTGCTAGTAATCCCAGCACTTAGGAGGCTGAGGCAGAAGGATCATCACAAGTTTGAGGCTGGGTTGGGCTACGTAGTGATTTTAAGGTCAGTGAAATATGTAATGAGACCCTGTCTCACCTTCTCCAAAGTGGAGATGGTGTGAGAAAAGATCTTAAATGTTTGTATGTGGTGCTAGAACTTAATTCAGTGGGCAGTGAATAGGAAGTCATCAAACATTTCATTATCTGAGAAAGATGATTAGAAATTAATACTGGAATGCTAACAAAATCTACTGTTGTATAAATGTTAATGTTTCAATTGCTTTATAGAGATGGTTTACATTAAATTCTGTGTCAACTGATTTTAGCAGAGGATCCTACTAAAATCTTGCTTGATGATAATAAAGTCATATTCAACTACTTAATTATTTTGGTCTTCCAGTCATCATGAATTTTTATTTGATAACATGTATGGATTTTAGTGAATTATATGTAGCTCAGAATACAAAAATGATATTTAATTCACTAAATCTCATTATCAGGGCAGCAAAAATTCTTGTTGCTGATTTTACTTACAGTCATGATTTTGGGTAGCTCCGTATTCCCTTGCTTTTGTCAGCAGGTGTGTTTCTAGGGCTATCCTCAAGGCCAGATTGCAGTCTGACACAAATGTTCCCTTTTGTTGCTGCTGCTTCCTTACTGTCACCCAAAGCAAGACAATGCTGCTGATTTATTACTGTAAATAGTTGAACTCTTTTGTGCAGTATGGATGACACAGGAGACATTTCAGAATTGAGCAGTTTTGTAACTAGATGAGGACACAGAGTTTTCCAGAAGTGAGTAAATGTTTTTTTTTCTGTGATGTACAGAACCAATGTCAAATGTGATAAACCATTTTTGTGAGTGACTCTCATTAGTAGATCCTCACCTGCAGTCCTGTTAGTAGGGGAATGTGGTATATGTGATTCTAGCTTTCCGGTTCATGTAACTTTGTGGGAACACTAAAGAACAGAGATGCAGATGATTATGGCGATGCATGCCTGTAATCCTAGCTCTCTGGGAAGGCGAGGCAGTAAGACTGCAAGTTCAAGCCCACTCTGGCCAGCTGAGGAACTTAGTGAGATCCTGTTTCAAGATATAAAACAATAAAAAAGAGCTAGGAATGTAGCACAGTATAAAAGCTGTGAGTGCGATCTCCATGGCTAGGGGTGTAAAAAAGAAAGACTAGCACTGATACAGAATGCAAATAGACAATATGTGGCAGAGATAAATAATTAAGATTATTAAAACTTCACTTTCAAAGGAAATGTTTGTCTCATTTAAAGAGTTTCAATCTTCCAGAAAACAACAAATTAATATTGCACGTATATTAATTTATGTTTAGTCTTTAAGATGAAACTGCAAGGTCATAAATTTTATGGGAAATATGTTTACTGTGTGTGAAGGTAAGGCAGGGAGGCGCTTGGCTTTGAAGCCCAGCCAGGGTTTGAATGGCAGTCCTGTTTACTCTTAGCTACCCTCCTCCTCAGATTTACTCTTCCCCATAATGAACCTTAACTGGCAATAAAGGGTCAGCTAATTTCTCCTTTATTACAAGAACAGAAATAAAATCCAGGAACAAATTTCTGGTAACAAGCCTAAGGATTTTTAAGGTACCTTATTTCAATATTTCAAGAGTCCTCTTTTCCTCAGAGTAGAAAATAAAACTGAATCAGTCTTAAATCCTTATTAATAGCAGCTGGACTATACCAGGATACCTGTGTGTTTGTACTTCCATTACCCTAGAGGCACGCTTATGTTATTATAGACTTTAGTCAAATAATTCATAATGAATTAAGAAAGATTGTATTTTCCAGCAAATATATGCATATTCGTCCCGTGGGATTAGTTAAAACATAGATTTGGGGAAATCACCTCTCTGCAATAGCCTCCTATAACTTCACCGATCACTTCAAATAAGATCCAAAGTCCTGACGAGATCTTCAGGATAGGAAGCTGTACGCCCCTAACGCAGCTGGTTACTGTCTGGTACCTCAGCAAAACCACCGGCAGCCTCCTGTTTACCCTCGGCTGCCTTTTCCAGCTAGAAAGGGGCGCTATGGAGGAGGCGCTTCGTGCTGCGGCCCTGGCGGGCTCAGCCATCTCCGCCCTGCTGCTTCTGTCTTGCACATTTCCTCTCCAGAAACGCA
>RJWT010036221.1:0-13304 GCA_004365215.1 Cuniculus paca | reverse complement strand
GTACAATTCATTCTAGGGATGCAGGGATAGTTCAACTATGCAAATCTTCCAGGATTGGTGGCACATGCCTGTAATTACAATATTTGAGACTATAGAAGGGGGATGCCATGAGTTCAAGGCCAGCCTGGGCCACATAGTGAGTTCAAAGCCAACCTGAATTATGCAGTGAGAACCTGTCTCAAAAAACCAAAAAAAAAAAATCTATATAATAATAAATTTAAAAATAAATAGTAATAAACAAATGAAATAAGTTAATGTAACACACCATAGCAACAGTCAAAGACGAAAATCACATGACCATGCAGAAAAAAAAATTGACAAAATATAATACACATTAATGGTAAAAATCATACAGAAAATTGGAGTAGACATTCTTTACCTCAATCTGATAAAAGCCATCTGTGACAGACCAACAACGAACATGATACTAAATGATCAAAAACTGAAAATTTTCATTCTAAAATCAGGAACAAGACAAGAATGTCCACTATCACCACTCTTATTCAATATAGTCCTGGAAACATTAGCCACAGCAATTAGATGAGAGAAAGAAATAAAAGGAATAAGGATAGGAAAGGAAGCAGTTAAATTATCATTATCTTCTATTCTGTTTCACTGATCTACAATACCATGCTGTTTTTAATCACTGTAGCTTGGTAGTATAACTTGAAGTCTGCGAATGTAATGTTCCTTGCCTTGTCCTTGTTTTATGTGTGAATTTCCAGTTGTTTAAGCACCAGCCACAAAAAAAGACTCTACATAGAAATTCTCAAAACTCCACCAAAAAACTTCTAGGCTTAATAATCAAATTCAGTCACATAGCTGGATATAAAGTCGGCACTAAAAAATCAACGGTGTTCCTGAACATAACAAACTCACTGAGAGAGAAGTTAGGGAAACGACACCTTTCACAACTGCACTGAAAAAAATGAAATATGTAAGAATCAATGTAACAAAGCAAATAAAAGATCTCTACATTAAAAACTACAGTACTCTGAAAAAGGAGATTGAAGAGGATATTGGAAAATGGAAAGATGTCTCTTGCTCTTAGAAAGAACCAAAGAAGTGAAATTTTGGGAATACACCCAAACTTATTACACAGGTTTAATGCAATTTCAATCAAAATGCTATTGGTATATGTCACAGAATGAAAGAAAACACCCCTAAAATTTATTTGGAAACCAGAGAGACCTAAAATAGCAAAAATGATTGTCAGCAACAAAGGCAAGGCAGGGGGCACAACAGTCTCTTTGAAAGTATACCACAGAGCTACTGTGATAAAACAGCATGGTACAGACAAAAAAAAAACAGACCCAAGGATCAATGGAACAGATTAAAAGATGCAAAAATCATTCCAGACGTACTCAGCCATCTTATCTTTGACAAAGGGACCAAGTATGCTTACTGGGAGAGAGCCTCTTTAATAAATGTTGCTGGGAAAGTGGCTTTCCACATGCAGAGGACCCATGCCTCTCACTATGCACAAAACTAAAATTGAAGTAGATCAAAGATCTAAATATTAAAACAGAAACATTAAATCTCCTGGAAGACAAATTAGGTAAAACTCTCAAAGACATAAGTGTGGGCAAAGACTTTATAAACAAACCCCAATCACTGAGGAAATGTTACAAAGAATCAACCACGGGGATCTAATCTTATTACAAAGCTTTTGCATAGTAAAAGAAATCATCAACAGAGTAAAGAGACAATCCACAAAGTGGGAAAACAATTTTGCCAACTGTTCCTCAGACAAAGGACTAGTACCTAGAGCACAGAAAGAACTGAAAAAATTAGGCCTCCCAAATTAAAAGACCAAATCCAAAAATGGGCATCTGAGACTAATGTGCACTTCTCAAATAAAAAACAGAAATATATGAATAAATAAATATATGAAGAAAATGTTCAACATCACTGGTTATTTGAGAGATGCAAATGAAAACAATGCTGAAATTTCATCTCACTCCAGAAAGAATGGCTATCGTCAAGAAATCAATCAGTAACAAATGCTGGCAGGGCTGTGGAGCCAAAGGAGCACTTCTCCACTGTTGGTGGGGCTGTGGGGAAAAAAGAAACTTTCTCCACTGTTGGTGGGAGTGTACACTGGTGCAAGCACTGTGGAAATCAGTGTGGAGATCTCTCAAAGATCTAGGACTAGAGGTCCCATTTGACCCAGCTATTCCCCTTCTTGGTATCTTCCCCAAAGAACTGAAAGTATCATACTACAGTGGTATATAAACACCCATGTTTATAGTAGTACAGTTTGCTATATATAAGTCTTGGAGACTATCCAAATGCATATCAACTAATGAATGGATAAATTAGCTTTTATAGGATGGAGTACTGTTCAGCCATAAAGAAGGATAAACTTGAGAAATTTATAGTTAAATGGATGGGCCTTGAGTCCATACCCTTAAGTGAAATAAATAAGACATGTATGCATAAATATTGTACTGCCTCTCTTGTGTGAGAAGCTGAAAGTATAAATAAGAACTAAAATGCATTGCAGATATTGTGAAATAGGAATAAATTATTCAAAAGGAAAAAGGAAAACTAGTAAGGGAGGAGGGGGAGAGGAAGGAAGGGAAAAGAAAAACATGAGAAAAGGATAAAAGAGAAATAAAGTTTTGTAAATAAGGAGGGGAAGTGGGGTTGAAGGGAGTAGGAAAAAAAGAGGAATCAAGATATACCATGAAAAATTCTGTAGTTCAAACAGGAAAGGCCATTCTTAAAATGTATTTAAATGGCTATTTCAGCATACTAATTAGTATAAATTCAACATAGAATGAATTATTGTTGAAAATTATTTTTACTATATTTTAGTTATACCAGTGCAAATAATATCAAAGAACTCATATGGATGAAATTTACCACCTTTGCACCAATCCCTTTCCCACTAGAAAGTAAACTGATCCTCAATATCTTTATAATATTCCATTATGATTATATATATATGTAATTTGTTCCCTAGAAAGACATACAATAGTTTACCCTTATCTGTGATTTTACTTTTTGTGACTTTAAAGTGAACTATTAACATATCAACTGCAGTTCAAAACTATCGAATGTAAAAATTCCGGAAATAAAGAATTCACATATTTCAAGTAAAAAAAAAGATATTCTATTTAATGTCATCACTATGTGTTTATTCAAACCAAAGTACAGCACAGAGTAACCTCTCGAGTAATCTATGAACTTTGGGTGGTAATAACCAGTTTACACAGGTTCACCAGCTGTCACAAAGGTAGCACTTGTGTAGTAGATGCTGATAAGGGGGAAGTGGGTGGGAGTATACAGGAAATGTATTTATAAGCCTTTTAGTTTTACTGTGGATTTGAAACTCCTTCAAAACATATTTAAATATTGTAAAGTAAATATTTTGCATTAAATTAAGCATTTAAAGGAGAATAATAACAGATCGATCTAGCAGTTGCAAAACATATTTTTTCCATGGGCTCCTGAGCAATGTGTCCATGATAGCAGAGATTCAAGCACTGTATGGGTTTTATGAGGACACCTTGGAGAGAGTCATTTGGCTACAATGGCTGCTAAGTGGCCTACTTGCCAAAAGAAAGCAAAACATGAGCTCTAGACACAAAATCTAGAGGCACCAGTCAACCAGCACATTTCAATGTGATTATATTGGATCTTTTTCATCATGAAGGGAAAATAATGTGACTTCACTGTAATATATATTTCTACTGAGTGTTACTATAGTTTCATTGAAGTTTGTGCCTCTAAAACTCATAATGGTTTAATTCCTCAATTTAACAATTTTGAGATGTTGGGGACTTTAAGGAAGATAATTAGGTCATGAGGGAACCACCCTTGGAAAGGATTAATGCTGGCCTGCAGAGAGTGAGTGAGGTCTTGTGGAGCTGAATTATTTACTATGAGAATTGATTCTTGTAAACTGAGGCCACGTCAATCCTTGGTCTCTTTTATACATGCCGACTTCCTCTCCTGCTTCCTCACCTTGTTTTGATGCAGCCAACGGGCTCTTGAAAAACATTGAGGCCATGCTGTGTGGACTTTCCAGCTCCAGATATCTGGACCCAAAGAAATCTCTACTTATTACTCGGTGTCAGGTTGTAGCAAGACAAAAAAGGACTAAGACAATATGAGTTTGCTTTCTCTACCTATCAGGCTTCTACCAGGAACACCATCCTATCTATGGCTTTCTGAATGGCGTATGTATTGTCATGTATTTCATATCAAGGAATTATAGCTAATCAAGGATTACATAGGTAATCAATGATTTCTAATCAAGGAATTTATCTTACAGCAACAGAAGAGAAGGTTAGCTCTCAAGAGATTTATTCATTTTATATGCAACCAGAAGCAGCTGGCTTTACAACACATAGGGAGAAAATGGATAAAGGCATTTTTATATTGTTGATTTTAAAATATATAACTCCAGCACACATCATCTTTTGGATTCCATGCTTATATGTCCAACTGTCTACCACATATTTAGTTATTTGATAGGCTTCTCAAAATTAGCCAGTTCAAACCCAAGCATTAGAGTTGTGCTTCTTTTGTCTGTCCATTTTAGTAAATGGAAACTATTCTTCCAGTAATCAGACACAGAATCTTGGAGCCATCTTTGGTTTCCCTGTTATTGTCATAACACACAGCCAAATCAACTCCAAATCTTGCCAGCTGCTCTTTTAATATATACCCTAACCCAGTCATTTCTCTTTGTTTCTTCTTGCCTGGATTGCTGGTTAGACTTCTTACTATTTTTTCCTTTTTCTCCTTGGAAGCCACTTCCTGTCCTTCAGTCTAATCTATACGGCACAGGTAGATAAACCTTCACTGAATGTCCGATAATACATTTTTTTGCTTTAAAAATCCCTCAAATGATTCCTATTTTTCACTGTAAAAATCTTATAAGAGATAGTGTATCGTGAGCCTCCAGTTCTGACACTTTTTGACATTTACCCTCCGGTTTTTGGGTTTCTCCACGAGTCCTGCTCTCCACAATACAGCATTGGTGTTTGATCTTTGTTTATCTGGAATACTTCCTTTCTACTTTTCACCCATATTTCTTCAATTTTTTAGGTTTCTGTTGAAATATCTTCCAGAGTGGTATTCACTGATTAGTGTAAATAAAATGTATTTTATATCTTCTACCTCCTACCTCACTTTTTCTGTTCATTTGTCTTTTTAATGTTTATAACCACAACAGACTTTTTTCTTCCTCCTTTTATTCTTCTTCACCATTTTCTGTCTCTATCCACTAATATATAAATTTTACACATACAGATATCTTGAGTTATGGTTCAGATTTAAAATGTCTCTTAAAACTTTCATGTGTTCACAGATGGATGAGGAGGACTCTACCTTTATCAGTGAATTAATTGTAATTTCATGGCATCATGAGAGATAATGGAAACTCAAGCCGTGTTTTCTTTTCTGAGCCAGATCTTTCTGCCTGATTATTCTACCTTCTCACAAGCGTAATGTAACAGAGCAGCCCAACATGGACCGAAACATATGAAACTGTGAGTCAAAATAAACCTTTAAATTGTCTTTCTCTGGCATTTTGTCCCAGGGAAGAAATGCTGACTACAGACATTGTCTGTTCCAACAGCTGTATCTATGTCTAAGATGAATTATAGGTAGGGGCAGGGATAGGTGGTCAGTGAGTGCTTGAGCAGTTAAATTAATTTTTTATTAATGACATGTTTAAACTTTGGCTAGTCAACTGGAGAAAGGACACTTAAAATTTAAGTTTCTCTGTTTAATATAAAGATCCTGACATTAAAAATTGACCTCCAATATCAATGCTTCCTGTAGTTGACTTCCTTAACTTTCTGAAAGTTACAAGATCACTAACAAAACAATTTCTACACCGAAAGTTTCCTGATGTCCCCCACATACTGCCCATTTCATGCACTACTTTTGTGTTTATAGTCTTTGAAGATCCTCTGAACTTATAGCTGACTTTACCCTTCCCCATGCCATATGGATGTTTTTCAGTCCCTCTACATTCTTTTATCATGAAGCTTATGCCATTGTTTTGACTTAAGAATTTTCCTCATAGTATCTTTCTATATATCTATTTATTTACATTTTTTTTGCTTCTTTTGGTACAAATATTCCCTATTACTCTAAAATTTACTGGAATAATCTATTCTTTTTCTACCAAAAGAAATACAGAGTCTTCAGATATGCACTAGGCAATAAAATGTACAAGATGAAATTATATATTTTGTTGAATATTTGTATAGTCTTTATTTTGTGTCGATAAATTTAGAACTAATCAGCAAAGATATTGATTCTCTGAAGTTTTAACTTAATCCTACATGTGAAAATACTTATAGAAAGTTTAGAATAACATACCTGACTTGAAAACCTAGCTCATGATGTCAGAGAAAATAAAGGATGAGCCTAAGGCATTTTTTTAATACCAGACAGTAATAAAATTCTTTAAAAACAATGGACATGTATCAAAGAAAAACAAAAATCAATAGAAAGAGGTTCTAATAATCAAAGTTGGGAAATTTGGGCAAAAATAAAAATGAAGTACTTTTGAATTATAACCCAAAGTATTAAAAATCCACATAAATAAATATAAATAAATTATGGAATTAAAAAAACAAGTAGAAGAGAAGTGACACATTTCTTATGCAGAATAGTTCTAAGCGATCAGTGAATTTACTCTTCCTTCAAATAGGTGCCTTTAACTCTCCATTCCTTAAGGGTAGGCGATACTTAGCAACTTGCTTCCAAATAGGACATATGGAAAAGAGAAAATAAAGATATTTTATGGTGGAGATACCTAATAAACCTCAACTAGTTGAGGAAGTTTGATGGAAGCACTGGAAGGATGAAAAGGACAAGTCATCTCTCTTGTCTGTCTCCTCAAGACTCAGGACTCCAATCTAATCATGAGAGAAAAGTTCATTGAACTTAAATTTAGGAGAAATTCTACAGAATATTCAGTTCATATTCCACAAAATGTCAAGGTTATCAAAAACAACAAAACTGAAAAACTGTCAGAGCCAAGGGAAGCCTGAGGAGACAGGACTACTGAATAAAATATCATGTCCTTAATGGAATCCAGGAACAGAAAGAGTATATTAGTGAAAATAATGAAAATGTGGATACTAGTAAAAGATAATGAAGCATTATTAGCTGTAACAAATGTACCATACTAATGTAAAATGTTAACAGTAGTTGAAAATTTGTGTGTAGTATAATGGGAACAAGCTCCACTATCTTTGAAACCTACCTTTAAGGTTGAATATATTTCTGTAAATCTAAATCTATGTATCTATTACAAAACTTTTACTTAAAAAACTGAGTACAAGATGATAAACATTTTATTTTCTCTCCTTAAGGTGCTTTTCTCTTTTTGTTAGGTAAACCCAAAGAACTTCAGTCAGATATTTTTCACCTCAGAACATGAGTAAAATCTATAAAGATTAATTATAAAGCTAAATCTCATGGACAGGTACTGGTGTTACTCTTGGTTTTCTTTTATAGAATGTTTTAGAATGGCATGTTAAAGGAGAGTGTGACAGATAAATACTGAAACCAGGTGCCAAGATATCAAGGGAAGATCATTTCTTCCCCTTTGTTTTCTTTATCTGTGGATCCTTGAAGAAGAAGCCATGGAAACACACAGGGCTTATAAGTACTATTGGTATGTTTTTCTTAAAGTAATTCTCTCCCATTCTCTGATGCCTCTCATCAGCTGAAGTCAGAGTAAGACTATCAGTGTAGGTATACCAACTGTCCACCACCTCTAAAACAGCTGAGTCAACTCTGAGTACTATTTGCTTATTACTCACTATTCATGGGGGGAAGCCCCACAGTTACCTGATGCATGTGTCTACATTCTAGGCTCTAGTAATTTTTTGCACCCATCATGCCCATGACAGTTAAATGGGATTGTCAATTCTATTGGTGCTAGAGCTGCCTGGGGGATTAGTACAGAATAGTTCTGGATATGTCTGGATGGGTCATGGAAGTATAATGCTGGCTGCTATATCTGGTCTCTGGCCTCTTTGAAAGCTCTTGGGAGCTGCTCCCCTGTTCTGCTTCTGGGTTGCTGTGAACTGAGCATCTTTGCTCCACCATGTCTTTCTGCCATCAGTTCCTGCCTTGGAATCAGGTGACCATGAACTGAACCACTAGAAACATGAGCCAAAATAAACCTTTTCTCCTTTAAATTGAAGGTGTTAGATATTTTGTCCCAGCAATGTGGAACTGACTAATATAGTGCCCTTGGAAGTCCTCAGCCTCACCAATGTACATGGATTGCTTCAGACAGGATTAAATGGTTAAATAATCTTGCTAAGTGGATATGAGTGTACATCATGTAGTTTCCTGAGACCGAACTTAGAACTAAATGTTTGGAAACTACTCTGCTCTATGGCCACATATGTATTCAACCTCACATTTTACTGACTGAATTATAAATGTGATCTCAGGGAGGGCACACTCATCAGCAGGTTGTGGTCCTGAAGCAAATCTCTTTCTGTGGTGGGGCAATGCAGTGACTCACAGTTTTGACAGCCCTGTGGTATTTACTTGATTCTGTCACTTGAGGTCATTAAGTGGGTTCCTGAGCCAAAGTTTAATGTTAGAATTAGTTTGTAACTTATGATTTATTTTTATAATCTTCCTAATGGACGATAACTCATTTCCTAAGGCTAACTCTTGTGATCACTAGGCTTAATTATCAATTTGATTGTTTTGGGAGCTGCCTGATGGATGAGGAAAGCACACTTTTGGGGATGTCTGCATAGGCCATGGCACTGTAATCTTGGGCTCTAAACCTGGTCCTGCCTCTTCCTTTCTGATGCTGTTTCCCTCTCTGTTTACCAGTCACCATGAACTAAGCTGTTCTGTCATGTCCTTAGGCCATGAAATTTCATCCTTGGAGTCAGCTGACCATGGACTGAATATCCTGAAATAATGAAGCATGCTAAACTTCCCCTTCTTTAAGTTGTGGGTGCCAGATATGAATTTAGAACTAAACATCCAGAAATAAGGTGACCCAGTGATGAGAATGCTGATTAATACAATTCCTTAGAGATTATTCTTCCTCTTGTGCATGTCTCTGTCAGATTCAGAATGGAAGGTTGGCTTTTAAAGGTTCCATTTTCCTGCCTGCCTGAAAGTATCTTTGTGGGATAACAGCTCGGGAAAATATGACTTTGTTAGAATCTAGACTAAACTTATGTGACATACATCGAAGGCATATTAGCAAGCATTGTATAATAACAGGCACATCGAGATTGCTAGATTGACAAGGCTACTGATACACTTTTCACATAACTCTTTTAGAGGAAACAGTATTAATATTCATAATTCCCAAAATAGCACGTAAGAGTCAAAAATAAATGAATTATTGTTAGTGCTAGTATAGTTAGTACCACAGTGAAACTACCTCATTTAATACTAATAACAATTTTATGAGACAATTATTAACATCACTGGTTTGTACATAGGAAGTTTAAGTAGTGTACTATGATCTCAAATATTGATAGATAATATGTGAATTAAACCAAAATGTGTTTGACTCAACATATCCTCTCCAGTTCTGCAAACAAACAAAAGAAGCAAGCAAGTGAACAAAACCAAAACTAAACAAAAATGGAAGCAAAAACAGACATAAACACTCACAAAAAGGAGAAATATTCCAGATATACTCAGGCATTGTACTTATTTATAAACATTGCTCTTTTTATATAATTTCCATATTTGGAGGTCATGAGTAAGAACCCAGAGAGAGAGGAAGAAAGTAGAGAAAGAAAAAGGAAAAGAAAGTCCAAAAGAAGAGTTACTTTATTTTTTGTTGTTATTTGGCTAATTTACAGAGTAGAGTGCTAAACAGTGTTTTTATCAATCTGGTATAAATTCATGCAGAAACTGACATTAGAAAAAGAGCAATTCATGTTGAGAGTCTTAAGCTACAGTTTCACTGCAAATCCAGAACTCATTTAGGAAAACAGCCAGTTTCATTGACACAGCATGCAAGATGGGCCTCTTTTAAGACCCAGTCCTGCCATCCTGGTTCTAGGACCAAAATTTAATAAAAACAATCACAACTATGATTACTGGGTAATTCGAATTAACAACACTGAGCCCTTGTGAATTCTTTGACAGGAAAATACGTTGTAGCATAAGCAACTTAAGTTTCTGTGTACTTGCCTGTAAAGAACTGATTTAGATAATTGCATTTTCTAGACCATTGAGACTGAGATGGTTCTGAAGGTCTCTTTTAGAAGGGAGTTCTAGTTTGCCTTATTGTCAGGACATTTTAAAATGATTTTTGGACATAAATGCAATCACCCTATTCTCATAAGCAAAATATCTGGAATTCTTTTGGCATTGGGTTGTCATTGCAAGTGTTTTATTTTGACTTTTGCTTTTTTAGAACAAATTTAAAATGTAGTATGAGGTAGAGATCTAAATTTATTTGTTCTGAAATTATTTGATATCGGCAATTGTTCGATAATCCATCCTTTCTCTAATGACTTTTTTTTGGCCAATGTAACAGCTTCAATGACTTTATTTTATATTATTTAATTTATTTTTCCAGTGTAAACAAGCATTTTTACTGCAAAGGATGAGACAGTGACCAGTGGGAGTTAAGCATTGGTAAGGGCCTCAGCCCCACTGCACTCTAGGCTGCAGGGCCCATACCCCACTCTGTGGGGGTGCCCATAGGGATAGGGGCAGCTCCTGGACTGGCAGCCAGCCCACAGAGTACTGGAAGACAGTGCCTCTCAGGGGTCTGACTCTGCTGCTTGAGGCCGAGCTCAGTGTCTTGGTTCTCTTCTCCAGCCAGTCTTCCAGACTCGCTGGCCCACCTTTTCTCCTCCACCTGAGTGCTCAGCTCCTGCAGGTCTTGCTCTGAGGTATGGGAAAATCTGCAATTGGAGCCAAAGTCACACTGGCTTGTCAACAGGAGTTTCCTGCAGAGCCCCTTGTTTACCTCATCCAGCAAGAGGGCAACCGCATCTCTGAACATGTCATATCACATCTTTTTGGCCTTTAGGTGCTGTACCCCATTCAGGTGCTTCTTTTGGTTGTGGAGGTTATCCTGGAAAGAGCCATCACAGTAGTCACAGGAGTATTGCTTCCCCATGCCCACCTGTACCAGATGCTGCAGCTGCCGGGCTCCATGGCTACAGGCTCCTCCTAATGACTTCATTTTAGAGTTCATTTTAGCATCCAATAGAGAAAGGCATCCTTTTCACAATTTTGTCTTTTCTTTGTAATTTATTCTTGATAAATTTCAAAATTGTTTATCAATAGGTAAATAAGTGTTTTTCAACATTTATGATGTTTTAAAGCTAAAGATACTAAAGGATATATAGTGAAGATTCTTCTTGTCCTTGTTGGTCATTCTCTTGGTTTCTATGCCTCCCTTTATTAGTGAGCACTAATATTTGCCTTCAAATATTAGTTCCTTGCCTTCAACATGAAGTAAAAAATTTACACTTTCTTTAGCAATATATGAGTTTATCCCTGACATAACAGTATTTAATATTATCTAATTTCTGGATTTTTGCTAATCTGATAGTAAAAGATAGTATTTGTGTTTTTCTTGTGAGTGGTACTAATAATCTTTTTACCTGTTTAAGTCATCATAGATGTTATAATAAGCACATTTAGCAAAGTCTGTGACTATTTTACTATGTAGTTCTTCAATTTTTAATGTAAAGGTTTTCCAAAATTTTTTTATAAAAATGAAAAAATAAAATACTGTTAGATATGAGTTGAAAATATTTCCTTCCAATTTGTTATTTTTATTTTGACTTTTTTCAAATTTTAGAATGTGAATAAGTTATATTCTTTTTATGACTTCTGGAGTTTGAGAAATTTTCTTTGAAGTTATAAGAAATGTTGTGGTTTCTTTTTATATCTTAATATCTCATTTAAAGATCTTTATTAGTTTTTTTGGAATTGTCCTTTTCTGTATGGTTTGCATTTTAGATGCCACACTGTCAAGTTGGTTATGAAATCGTTTCGTCTATTTTTTCATTGATTTGATATGCCTCCTTGGGTAGATTAAGCTCTCTCTTTTATAGCGTCTATTTTTTCTCTTCTAATCCCATTAGTCTCTGTATTTATATACAACCCCAGTGTCTTAGCTATTGAGATTTTATAATTCATTTCAACATCTGGCGATGTTTGTCTTCTTCATTGCTCTTTTTTTAGAGACTTTTCTGGCTCTTTTTTTTTTCTTTTTACTATATTTCTACATTTTTTTATGACCAATTATTTACTTCTAAATAAATACACTTTAAAAAACTTAAGATCATAAAAATGCTGAAATGGCTTAGGAATAATGACATAATGTTGCTTTTGGAATTTCAAACTAGGAAATAATAGAAAAAAATTCACCTAAAAATTTTCAATAAAAAATGTAAAAGAAATTCACCTATTCAAGTACTTTCTTGTGTCCTCTTTCATATTTCTTTTCCATGAAAGTTTATACAGTTATCATAAAGTTCTCTATTTGGTAATTTATATTTTTGGAACTGTCGGAAATTAATCATTTTTTCTTCCACATTAGAATCTAATTGATTATAGAAATGACACTGAGTTCTGTGTATTTTATTATGTCTTGCTACCTTACAGAATTCCCTTAGAATCTATCATATTATCTTAAAGTAATCATATTTTCTTCATATTTATGGCTTCAGTTTCTTTCATTTTACCTTTAGTGCAATGTCTGTCAACAACCCTGATATCCTCTTCTTTTTTCATTTAGTTAGGATATCTTTCAATGTTTATCCATTAGGGATAATACTAAAAGTTGTACAAGAGAGACATTAATATGAACATGATCATGTAGAAACTAATCTGTTACATGATTGCTGAATTTTTAAAATAATTATAATTCTAAATGAAATGGTAATGTTTTGAAATATTAATCTCAAGAAATTAAAGCTTCTCATCATGAACTAGAACATCTCCTCCTAGTATTGTCTAAGTATTTTATGTTCTTCAGTAAAACGTGGTTTTCTTCACTAAGGGGTTTAACTAGATTTGCCAGTAACCTTTTTCTCTGGTATCTAATGCTTATACTTACATCTTCATTTATTCAAACTCTGACCAGGTTTTGACACTGCTCCAAATCTTCTCCTGAAAAAATTATTTTCTATTTGGTCTGAAAAAGCCTCAGATTACTGGTTTCCCTGTGGTACCTCTGACAATGCATTTACTTGAGTTGTTTCCTACTTCTTTACATGCTTCACTACTGTAAATAGACTCTTTTTCTCTATATAGGTCCAACTGGCTCATGTGGACAGGTAGTTGAAGATTGTAATGTTACT
>RJWT010036220.1:0-13307 GCA_004365215.1 Cuniculus paca | reverse complement strand
AAACAAGGTAAAAGGGAATCAATAATGGCTATCATTACGCCTCTTTGTTATCTTTAAAATAACTGCCCATACCATCAGGCATAAATAAAATCAAACAAAATAGAACAGAATAAAACTAGTTAAAAAAAATCAAAGCAATATGAAACTTCAAGATAATAGTAAAACAACAGTGGCTACCATAATGCTTATTGTTATCTTTGGAGTAGTTGCCTATACCTTCAGACATAATACAATCAAACAACACAGAATAGAGTAAAATCAAAACAAAACAATGAAAGCAATACAGGGCTTTGAAACATGATGATTGGAAATCCATGATGGCTGCAATTATATATTTTGTTATCTTTAAAATAGCTGTCCATGCCATCAAGTATAACAAAATCAAACAAAGCAAAACAGAATAAAACCAAACTAAACAGAACATCGAAGACAATATGAGTTTCAAATCATAATAACAGATTAACAATGGCCACAGCCTTCCCTTTTAGATAATTCCTCCCCTTTCACTTTCACCATATGTATTGTGCATTTTGGATCCGACTAACTCCTTTAGTTTGTTATACTAGGGAGACAACACGAAATTCACCCATGTGACTCTGAACCATTTCATCCATGAGCATGATCTCAAGTTGTATCCATGTACCTACAGGAGCCTTGAAGTTATCTTCCTTTATAGCTGAGTAGGTTTCCATTGTATAAAATGCCATGTCTTTCTTATCCATTCTGCAGTTGATAGGCAAGCTACCCCTAGTTTTTTTCTGGCTCTGTGTCACATAGGTCTCTCTCCTTTGACTTTCAGTCTATGAATTTTCTTTCTAGTTAAATGTGTTTTTTGTATAAAGCATATTGATGGATCTTGTCTCCTGATCCACTCTGCCTGTGTTTCTTTCTATTGGTGCATTGAGGCCATCTACATTAATGGTTATGGCCATCTTGCACTGCATTGTCTCTGCCATTCTATTTTCCTACCATTGGCTCCCTATTTTTCCCCTCCATTCAATTGTCTACCCTCACTTGATGGTGCCCCTCTGCTGCTGTTCCTGAGACCATGGTCCTTTTTATCTCTCTCTAAAATGTCCTTTAGTGTTCTTTGTAGGGGTGGTTTGGTGGTCATGAATTCCTTGATGCAATAAAGGACTTCAAAACAAGACAATAGTAAGTCCAAAATGGCTACCATAATATATCTTGCTATCTTTGAAGTAGCTGCTCTTGTCATTGGATATAACATAATCAAGAAAAACAAAAGAGAATCAAACCCAACCCAACAAAACAATGAAAATGACGTAGAGCTTCAAAACAAGACTATAGGGAAGCATCAGTGGCTACCATCCACAGAAAGAGATCCCTCCCTAGATACCACACTGTGTACTGCTATCTTCTGAACAGATGCATTCATCAACTATTGGTTTGTCTAATTTAACAATATATACGTTCATAAATATACATACTTTTGAGATATAAAAATAAATTAATTGTGTACAAAATACAAAGATATTATATTTCTACTTGCTAGGATGGACTATAAGAAACACTAAATATTGGCAAAGATGTGGAGGAATTACTAGTGAGATTGTAAAAAGGAAGTGTTCTGTGCTATGGAGAATAGTTTGACTTTCTCCAAAAAAAAGATAAACACTTTCAACTGGGCAGTGATACATGCCTGTAATCCCATCTACTTGGGACACTGAGGCAAGAGGATTGCAACTTAAATGCCAGCTTGGGCAACATAATGAGTCTTGTCTCAAAATAAAAATAAATGGTTGGGGATACAGCTCAGTGGTTTCAGTCCCCAGGGTGCTCCTGGGTTCAGTCCCCAGTGCCCCTCCTCAAGAAAGTTCTACACTCAGCATATGATCCATTCTTTCCATTTCTAGATATTTACCAAAGAAAAACTATATACACAACATTTGAGCACAACTTTCATAGTAGCTTTATTTAACACAAATGCCCATCAACAGATGAATAAAATGGGCAAAGTTAGTACATGAATACAATAAAATCCTCTATATTAAGAAAAGAAATGAACTATTGATACACCCAACAATACAAAGGAATCTCATAATAATTATCCTGAGTAAAAGAAGGCAGACCTCTGTCCAAAGAGTACATACTACATAAGCAAATTTATATGAAATTCTAAGAAACACAAACTAATCTATATTGATGGAAAATAGGTCTGTGGTTACCTGGAAGCAGTCAGAATATAATGATGGGTATCAGAGAGGGAAGGAAATGTTTATTATTTCTATTACAGTGACAGTTTCATGGTTATATGCATAATCAAAGCTTATCAAATTGAATTATATACAATATTTTGAATGTTATAATTAAAATAGACCTCTTTTGAACAAGTAATTTCACTTATTTAAGACTGTTATAATTAAAATAGACATCTCTTTTGAACAAGTAATTTCACTTTTTTATGTTTAATATAGCATTGATTGACATTGCAAAAAACTGATAATAATGCAATGTTCTTTATTAGAAGATTAAATAAATTTTAATGCCTTCGTACCATGGAACAAAAAATACTGAATATGTTCAAGATATTTTAAATATAAATAGCAATTTACTTGCTGATGAGGTTAATGAATGGCATAGTGACAATGGGGAACAGTTTGAAATTCCTCAAAAAATTAAATGTAGAATTACCATATGACTCCCGAATTCCTTTCATATCCAAGAGAAGTGAAGATATAAGTCCCTGAAAAACTTATGCATGAATGCACATAGCCACTAGTGGCAGTAGCAAAAAAGTGATATTTTACAAATGGGAAGAGGATCAAGAGATGGAAGGAGGCAGATAGTAGTGAAAAGTGGAACATAAAAAAATTCAGATGTGTTGTGTACGTGTACCAACTCTCCACAACAAATGTAATCATTGTGCACTGCAAGCATGCACTAATAATTTTTTTTAAAAAGTGGAACCAACTCAAATGTTCCAGTTGATAAATGGATAAATGAAAGGGATAACCATACAATTAATTATCATTCAGGTATAAAAATGGTTGAAATACTAGTATATGCTGGTTAGCACTGATTAACTTAGAAGCATTATGCTTCATGAAGGAAGCCAGATGGAAGAGGCTTCACATTGTAAAATTTCATTGATATGAAATATCCAGTATAGGAAAATCCATAAAGTCAAAGATAGTGATCAACAGAGTCTAGGGGGAGGGAGGAATTGAGACTGACTAATAATACCTGTAGGATTTCTTTTTAGGAGGATAAAATTATTCTAAATGATGCACAGTTGGTAGTATAACAGAGAATACCCTGATACTATTGAGTGTGTAGTTTCAAAATATAAAATTTATGTACATACAGTGTAGCTCAATTTACAAAAATGATATAAAAAAACCTGTGAAGGTGGACTCCATCATGTGCCTGTAATATGAGCTACTTGAGATACTGAGGTAGGATGATCACAAGTTCAAGGTCAACCTGGACATCATAGTGAGACTCCATTTCAAAAAACACATGAACAAACAAAGAAAACTTATGAGTAGTAACAGGTATAATATAAAAAGAAAGTAAATTGGATATAGTATAATCAAGTGTGGTAGAATGCCATTTTTGTGTTAATATATGCTAATATATGCATATAAAACAATTGGCAAAACTTTAAAAAACAATTTTTTCTAGACTTTTGAAATGTACAATATAATATTGCTATCTTTTTTTTTTAACCTCACTATGCAGTGATGTAACAGAGCTACTTGCTCATGTCTAGTTTTAACTTAGTACCTACTGACCTACATTTTCCCTTCCCTCCCCAGCCTCTGGTAATCACCGTTCTACTCTTCACTTGTGTGAGAGCCTCTGTTTGTGGGTGCACATATGAGCAAGGTTAAGTGTGCTTGTCTTTCTGTGCCTGGATTATTTCACTTAACGCGGTGATCTCCAGTTCATCCATGTGGTTGCAAATGACAGGATTCTTTCTAGTTTAATGAATGGACACTATTCTATTGCATTAAAGAAGCATTTTCCTGTGGCAGAGGATGAAAGGGGAGGCTTATTATTTTGAATGCCCCCAAACCCAGGACCTGATGATCCAAGGAGACCAATCTAAACTTGTCCAGTCTTTAATCATTTCTCTGTTCAAAAAAGAGATACTATATCACAGGACAGACAATGAAGACCTCATGTTGGTTATTCCTGAATTCTATGTCCATGGCATACTAAAGGGGAGATGTCAGAGACTTGAGATCTGTGAAAGCAAAAAGCTGAGTTTACATGAAGCACTGATAAAACCAATTGATTGGAAAAGATGACAGGTCAGATAGACCTGCTGAAAAAGGTCTCAAGTAGGGACAAAAAGGGGAAGATCCAGAGCTTTCTCAGTTTGAGGCACAGCAGGTATAGAAAGTCTAAAAGAAGATGAATATTAAAAAGAAGATAAATAGACTGGCATGGTGGTATGCCTATAATTCTAGCACTCTAGTAGGCTGAGGCAGGAGGGTTGCAAGTTCGAGCTCAGCCTAGTCAATTTAACTACTTTAGCAAGATCTTACCTCAAAAAACAATTTTTTTTAAAAGGGTTGGAGATGTAGCTCTGTGCTAAGACCCTTGGTTCAATACCCTGTACCGCAAACAAACAACAGTCATGAGAAATGAACCTAAAAAATTTTAATGGGATAATTTAAAAAAGAGAAATCAAAGCAAACCCTGGGTGCAAGTCACAACAAATGCATTGTTTTATGGTCAGCTAGTGGCATAAAAATGTTGCTGAAGTAAGTTCAGCTAACCAGCAGGTCTTGCTGGGAGGTGTTTGTGTGTGTGAGGGCCTTGAGGCTTGGTACAGCTGACAATCCAACACCATTCCTATGGGAACTGATGGGCATAGTCCTGCTTTGCTGGCCTACTGAGGACTGGGGAGAGTAGAAGCAAAAGCTCCAGAGTGACTACAGATACTATGCTCATAGCTGTGCCCCAGGCAAAGAGGAGCCAGATGCTCACTCTGGAGAGAGCAGGAGACCAAACCTAAGCCAGGCCACGTGTGTGAGACCTGGCCATCCTCCTCTTGATGGGCAACTTGTATGAGCCAATGGAAGGAACTGGTGTTCCTGTTTGTAATTTTACTTTTTAAAAGATTTCACTACATAAACTTTATTTTTTAATCAATCCACTTTTAAATCAATGCATTTATCAACCCACTCACTTTTGTAGAATACATATTGCCATTGAAGCAGTTTAAGGAGAGGTAATGACTAGCTACAAAAATTTAGTTTGATTGTGTATTCCATCTATACTTTATGTGTTTGCAACACAGACAAGAAAGCCAAATTTTCAAACATTTTATATTCAGAAAAACATATTTAAAAAGTACAGTTTTCCACCCTATGGTCTTGATAGAGACTTGACTTAAAAGTTTCAAATAAAGAAAAAAGAATTAAGGTAGTGAGATAACTTCCCATGTCTTTTAACTACATTTTACATAGAACAATGGAGTTGGCCAGAAATCTGCTCTTCCTACTGTTACATACCTATATTTAGGGAAAAATTGCAACCATTTAACAGGAAAAAAGATCCCAATAACTATATGCTGTAATCTCGAGACAATGTTAAAGTGTTTCTTTACGTGTTAACCCAGGTACAATTGAACCTTAAATCTCTGAAGGCCCCTGAAACAAAAGTATACTTTTATTTTAAGCTTCTTTACTTTCTGGTAGTCATTTTTCTTTCTTTCTTTCTTTCTTTGTTTCTTTCTTTCTTTCTTTTTTTGGTGGTTCTATGAGTTGAATGTTAGAGTTCATGTACTCTAGGCAAGCATTCTCCCGCTAAGCTAGCTCCCCAGCCTTTTTATTTTTATTTTGAAACAGGCCCTTGCTAAGTTTCCCAGGCTGGCCTCAATCTTTCTATCCTGCCTCAGCTGCTTGAATAACTGAGATCACAGTCATGTGCCTGGTTACAGTCTCTATTTTTACCTTGTCTCAGAGGCCTCATACTTCATCAGCCCATCTATTGTCATGGAGTTGGTCTTTTTAGTGGGCAGTTTATGGTTTCGCTCCAGATGAGCTGTGCCAGCGCACTCACAGACATGATAGGACCAGGTACAAATTCATCTTCATCAGGCCATGGTAGTGAAACAACTTCTCACTGTGAGCTTCTATATTAAGCCAAGGATTCTAAGCTTTGCTTTGCCTAGAAATTGGGCACAATCTTAAACAGGTGAATAACCACCTTAACCATGGGATTATTAGGCAGTGTTTCAGAGCAAACTCTCACTGACAGGTAAATCATGGATTAGTTTTCCTTAGTACGGTGTGGCCATAGGTTGGCACAGTCAATCCGGGAGTGTGTTCCAAATGTAATCTTGTGACTTCTCATCTTGCATATCATTGCTCACTTCCTTCTGTAGTTGTGTTAGGTAGAGAAGCACTTTCTGATTTGCTAGTTCATTATATTAGTCATTTTCTTGTTGCTGGGATAAAATATCTGACACTTGCGATTTAAAGAGAAGTTTATTTTGGCTCACAGTTTCAGTGGGTTCAACCCATGGTTGATGGACTGCAAGGGAGAAATGGCATGGCACAAGGGCATGATGGTGGAAAGCTGCTCATCTCATGGTACCCAGAAAGCAGAAAGAGAAAGGAGGAACTGAGGACAAGAATACACCCTTCCAGGTCATGCTCCCAGTGACTCATGCCTCCAGTCAGGACCCACCTCCTAACAGCACACAAACTCATCAACCCAAGAATGTGTACCATGCCCTATGATCCAGTTATCATTCAAAAACCCCACTTGTGAACATAGACTTTTGGAGGACATTCCAGCTCTTAACCATGATATCCATTTAGAAACGTTGCATGTCTGTTCATAGCTGCTGCAAATGACAGGTAAGGTTCTGAAAGGGCACTGCCCACTGAGTATCTAGTATGGGTGCTTACACTGCTGCCTTCATTGTCCCTGGAGGTACTGAAGTACACAGGCTTGAGCTTTATGAACTGAGCATCGGTATAACCTAACATATTGATGAGATCATGGGTTCAGTCTGGCTGTGCTCAGGGATAGTGACTGCGATACTAGTGCTTTCCTGGTAGAGATTTTAATAAATCTTTATTGTAACATAGGTAGCTTTGCCATCAGACCCATTCAGTCTTCATAAATCAACTCTCAGTGCTTGGTTTGGTCAACACCCTTTGCATATGTTATGATACTTTCATGGCTGAGTGTGTAATGCCTACACCGAGCTGAGACAGAGTGTGAAATGGTGGGAAAGTTGGCCAGCATGGCGACCACTTGAGAAGGCAGAGCTGTACTATTTGCCCACTGTTTTGTTTTGCAGTGGTAAGAATTAAACTCCAGTCTTGTGCATGGTGGGCAAGTATGTTACTACTGAACTATAGCCTCAGCCTTGCTACATAGTTTTTTTTTTTTTTTTTGTCAAGGTCTCACTTTGTTGCTCAGGCTGATCTCAAATTCATGATCCTTCTGCCTCAGCTTCCTAAATAGCTGAGATTACAGGTGTGTGCCACTATGCCTTATTTTGTCCACTTTTTTGAGAGCCATGATACTCATTCCTCTGTTGCCATCTATCCAGTTACCAACAGCTAAAACAAGCTGTTGGTCAGGGATTCTTCTCCACCCTTAGCCTCGGACAGCTCTGTTTCTTAGGCATCATGTCAGCAGGTAGAGCTTTCATTTGTGGAGGAAGCAGTAGCATGCCAGGCAGCAACAACAAACCAGGATGCATGCTGGGCTCCAAAGAGCTGAGAGGCCACTATAGTAGTTGAACTCTGTGGGGATCTGTAGAGGGGGAAAGAATAGCTGTAGCAAGGAGAGCCACACCTTTTTAAAGTGTTAAAGTAATTGATGCTTTTGTATTACAAATTTGAATATTGAGTTTAAGAATACTCACTAATATTTTACTTTTACTTTTAAGTTTATTCCTTATGGTCAGTTCAGACTGATTAAGGTGAGCTCTCCAAAGTTTGAGTACAAGGATAGAGATTATCCCCCTCTCAAAGTGAGCAAAATAAGCATCAAGATTTCATTGCTGGCTGAGATTATCTTTTTTTATCACAAATGCGGCGGTGTGACGGCCTTGAGGATGTATTTCTCACATCTCCTACTGCAGGGAAGATAGTTAACCAGGAGTGCTGGCTGCTTTACTGATTTCCATCACCAAGTCCAGGCAGGACCCTGCCTCCCCTGCCATGTTCATGCTGACTGCCCATATCAAGATACCTGCCTAAAGCAGGTCCAAGACTGTTGGGAGCCACTGAAGCTGGATAGAGATCATACGTGCAGGGCTGCAACAAGGTCATCAGGAGAACAAAGGGCGCCTGGGCTGAGCCATGTGAACCAGCTGCTCCAGCCCAAAGAACACCAAGCCCCAAGACACTCCAAGCAATGGGCTGCTAGGCAAAAGGGTGTCACTTGACTTTATCTTGCTAATGTATAAATAAACAACTCTACGGTCCTTGAACAGTTCATTTCTTCCCATCTGGAAAGAGGGTTCCACCTGATCCCAGCTTGCTGTGTCTCATCTTTATTTCTTCACTTTCTCACCACCCTTCGGGGTCCTCACCCCGAAAAGTTTGAAAACTGCGTGGATCATAGCACAAGACTCCTCTGAAAGGCAACTTTGCTTGAGGACACATGTTGACTTTCTGAAACTTCCTTAGAATAAAGCCACAGGTTAAAAATCTTTGTTCTTCTCCATAGGAGTCAGACAGGCACCGCAGTTGGATGTCTCTCTAGCCTTTCTAGCTCTCCATTTTGTCTCAAAAGCATTTACTCCAATAGATCTCTTACATATCTGATCTCATTTGTGCTTTTTTTGTTGGGAGGGGTGTACAGGAGATTCAATCCAGAGTCTTCACATTGAGTTACATCGCTGCTCTTCTAGCTAGGTCACTACTCTGCCTAGGCTGGGCTAGAACTTGTAATTCTCCTGCCTCACCTCCCCAGAGTACTGTGCACCATCATGCCCAGATTCATCTTGACTTTTGCATCTCAGAAGACCTGGCCTAATACAAGTACTGCCAAGAATGATCCAAGAAAATAGGTGGTGAAATGATGATTTGGGACTGACCAACATGGAGTCCACTAGGCAAAGAGAATGTTAACTTGATTGATAGAAGGGGCATAGATAGTTTCTAGCATAAGATGGTGAATCAAATGCAAAAAGTTTCATTGAAAATGACCTTAGGAAGTTATCCTGTGACAAAGGAAACATGTACATGTGATGGCTGAGGTATTCGAAAGCTATGGAGAGAAAAATGTCCTCCAAGACAGAGTTGGTTGACTGCTGCTAAGCTGAACAGATGCCAGCAAAGAATGCAATTAAACAATCAGTTCATGGCTAACCGTGGGAGACAAAAGGACTCATTGGTGGCCTACAAAGATGCCCTTTTCTTCTGTAGTGTGGCAAGGCAGCCACAGTTGAACAGGCTAAAGATCAAGTGGTTGGAATTTCATTTCTAGATGTTTGAATGTTCAGTTAGGAACTGGTGCTGGGGTTGGGGTAAGGGATCTGGAGCCCTGAGAAAACTTGGGATCCTGTATACTGGAATGAGGATATGCAGATGGATGCTTTTGTGTATGTGTTCTAAGCAGACTGCCATCCCCTTCCACATCTTTTAGGTTTTCCAAGGTGAAAGCCAGTGGAAAGGGAGATTCTTTCCAGTGGGCAAAGTTACACACAGTACATTTGGGTACCCACTTTATATGAAAGAAGGGGTTTGAGGTGAGAAAAAAAATTACGGTTCCTGGGTGGTAGTCAATGGCCTGGCTATCTGGTTAGGAGCCAAGAAGGAAAAGGATGGGAAGATTGGGGCAAAGAGGTCTGGGGTAGAGGTTTAGGGGACTGGACACAAACTGAAGAATTTTGTATCACATATTAACATTCACCATGGAAGAGGCACTAGACTACAAAGTAATCCAAGTAATTTAAACCAGCTGACATGACTCGTATTGTTATTGGCTGTGTCAGAGTTGGAATGATGGCACATGAACAGAGGGGCCATGGTAGTACAGACATCCAGCCAGAATATTCATCTCACAGAAAAGGAGGTGGATAGTGTAGGCCTACAACAGGGATCCCAAACTATGTTGAAGCTGGCCTCACGGGATGCAGAAACAGCCTATGAGTCAATTATGCTCTTTGCAGTAGGAAATCAGAAAGATGCATTTTCATGGCTATCACAGACTCCAGTTTGTGCTGTATAAATTGATTTAGATCCACCAAAATCCACCTATGGACCCAATGACCCAGCTGCAGTGCTCCAAAATCTTTCACCATGTTTGCAGTGATGGCGTGCTTCCCCTAGGTTGCTCCTAAGCAGGCCTGTAGCTGCAAGATGCTGGCTTTCTCTGAAGGGCAAGTTTGGCTCAAGGACTCCCCATAGGTCTGAAACTTGTTTAAAACCACACTTCACTCTAAGAAGTAACTTTCTTATTTCCTTTTTCCTTTGTTTCTTCCTCTGTAGCTTTTTCTTTTTCTTTACATGGGGCAGATCTACATCATACTCCGTTGGCTCCTGCATTAACTCCTCCATTTTCCCTCAGTGGCATTTCCTGTAGTAAATTTCTTACATATCTAATCCCATGTTGGCATCTGCTTCATGCAGCACCCAGACTAACACAGATGGCTTGTATGTGTGCTAGTGGGGGACTAAGATAGAATAGCAGGTATGTCAATTTTGCATGCTAAGTGTGGTCAACTGGTAGTGGCTGCCATGAAAATGCTGGGTTGAAAAAGATTCTAGACCTTTATGTGGCCCATTTTAATGAATGCCATGGTCTACTGGGAGGATCCATTTTGAAATTAAGGGAATAGTGTTTTGTTCTTTCATTAATCACTACTACTGTATTGGAAAGGGTAATTCTCTATCAAAAAGAGTCAAGGTCAGAGAGTTACTGTCTGTAAAACTTTTGTTAATGATGAACGATATGTATGATGACAGTGAATGGTTAATGATAATGATAGTTAATGACTAATAATGACTATATGAGGCAATAATATGATTATGTAATCATATGTGATTAATAATGTTTAATGATGAATAATAATCATACAATGATATTATATGGAGGATCTTAAAGTGATATTAAGTGTAAGAGAATAACTAGCTTAATTATATGAGCAATAACCTTACTGAAAGATGACGGGTCACATAGAGTCTAGAAAAAAAATTTACAGCATAAGGATTTGTTAGTGGCTTCCATCTCTGGCTGGGGTGATTACACTCCGATGAGCTGAAGTGGCTGTTCTTGTTGCCTTGGCATGTTTGTATCATGGAGTCCATCATAACAGGATGCTATTCTTGAATACCACTCATTTTCCTTTATCTGATTTTATACTTGCCAAGTAACATTCTGATATTAATCAGGTTTTGGAGTTGATTTTCCTACTGAAATAAAGGACATGATGACCAATTGAAAAAGGTATTAAAGTCTGCCTAGTAATTCTTTCTTTCCTTTAAAAAGTCATTTCTGAGTTATAAAAATAACATGTGCTTATCATAAAGTAATAATAAACAAATATAAAAGCCAAATAAAATTTTGAGGTCCACTTCTTATTCATAGCCTTTTTCCAACACTAATTCCTAGGAATAATACTTTATTTTTTGTTGTAAACTAATTGATTTCTGCATTGGATACCTGGGTCTTAAAATGTTTTCATATGATTGTGTTTAGAAAGAATCTCTTGTGAATTTGCTCTGATTGAACAAAGAAAACTGAGTTTCTAAATACATAAAAATGAAGGCCAATCTTCTCAGAGTCCTTTTTATCTTCATGAGGTAGTCTTTTGTCAAGTCTTTCATGACAGCAAATGTTATGCTTTGCAAAAAGTGTGAACTTTACCTACCACTTACAGAATGTAAGAGATCAATTTGGGAGAATGTATACAGCACTCAGTTCACAACATTTTATATTTTATTCAGCTCTATGGACTATAACTCATTTTTTTGGTTTGAATTGCATTACTTTTTGCTTATTTTCCAAAAGTCTTGTCACACGGACCCCTCTCCATGATAAAGTGTAAGAAAATAACGTTAGTCCTAATGTGAATTGGTATGCACCCACTACAACTATAAAAAAAGAACACAGGAAGACAAACCTGAAATGATATAGATTGAGTCTTTTTGTGGTTTCTTAAGATGATAATTATTAATGGCTATTTTCAAACTCAAAGCAATTCCCGATGAGAAAAATTAGTTCCCTAACATAAGTAAAGTTAGACTTTCAGAGTTAATAAAATTTATTTCAAAAGATTTTCCCCAATGAAGAACATCTGAATCTTTTTTGAAAATACTTTCCTACAAGGATTTAGGGAAAACATTTTGAGCTTAAGATTTCTAAGGGAAATTATAGCTTTAGGATCAGAAAAGACAACTTACTAAAATAAATTTGATAAAACTATAAAAATAGATAATTGTGTAACTTTAAAAGCAACTTACCTCATGGTTTCACTTAAAGTGGGAGTAAATTATTTTTGTAAATGAACCAGGCTTACAAAATGTATTCATTTTGTTTAAGGCTGTTAAGTTTTAAAAAATTATTTCAATAACCCAAACAAGGTGACAGAAATTTTCGAGAATAGTTTTTTCATAGGCACAAACATGGTGAACATTAATACAGACTACTGGTTGATAGTGGGGTTAAAATTAGAGCTTTTCCCTGATAGATTAAAAAGACTTTTTCCCAAAGTCAGCTCATTTTTTTCTTATCTCTTCGTAAAATTAGAATTAATTTTTTCCATTAACAGGCAAGCTACTACCATGGAAATAAAGATTTTCTAAAATATTCATAGACTTTCTTTTCTCTTTTGCATTAACAAACAGTGTGGAATCATTTTGTGGCACAATTATTCATCCGTTTTCATAAAATGGAATGCTGTAAATGTAGTTTCCAAAACATACTGTAGAAATATCTCCTAGAAAGACTGTGATTTACTAAATACTGCATTTGTCACAGATGGTTACAGAGATAAGCCTACTGTTCACACTAGCTCTGTTCTCTAAACTTCATTTTCAGGTATTAGAAGCCAGACACAATATAGTTAACTCTGAGGCAAAAGTAATAGGAACTTCACATAATGAAGAGCTAGTAGTATGGGAATCTCATTTTGGTCATCAGTCTCACTCTATTAGACTGATAAATTTGATCACCTTTGGTTTAAGTTCAATGATTGTTGTTTAAGGTGATTTAGGGCATTTATTTCCATTTTTTGTTTTCTCTTTAAAATTTAATGTTGTCCACAAGGATGAGGTTGTGAGTTTGATTCCTGGTTTAAAATATATATATATATTTTTTTTCCAAGTCCTTATTTCCAAGTCTAGTAAAACTGGTTTTTT
>RJWT010036219.1:0-13288 GCA_004365215.1 Cuniculus paca | reverse complement strand
TTCAGGCTGGTACTGAGTCCTCTATATAACCCAGACTGGCCTTGAAAACAAGGCAATCTTCCTGCCTCAGTCTCTGAAGTGATAGATACACGTATGTGTCACCAACCTGGCTTCTCTTTTAATTTATTAGAATAAAAAATTACAAGTCATTCCAAAATAACATGACATTATTTACTGTTTTCAAATGTACACAGGAGAATATTTTCTTTTTTTTTAATTGGTGTGTAGTTTGGTTAATTTTGCCCGTTTTTACTCCTTCCACTCATCCCCATTCCCTTCCTCTTCTCCAATTATATACTTAGAATACTTCTGAAGCCAGATGCAAACTCTGAACCACAAAACAAATCTAAATGCAGTTTAGTAGATTTAAATTGTACAAAGTATGTTTCAAGTCAAAAAGAAAATATTTAAAAACTGACAATGAGATATCAATAACAATTGTACGCACTTTACAAGGACACAGGGGAGCCATCTGGAGCATGGGCCAGGGAAAACAAAGAAGGAAGCTAAGCACCCACTTGTGAGTCAGCCTTACATGGACTGGGGGGAGGAGAACAACCCCCTCCCTGTGAGCAGCCAGCTGATTCAGAGGAGCTGTATGTTTTGAATGACTTTGCAAGCCTAAAGCTGAGCGACTATTTAAAGGACAACAGTATGCAATATAGTAACAGTTGTAGAATTCATACTGTCTTATCACTGTTTTGATTCATTTTATTGCTCTGTTTTATTCCCTTTAAAATTAAAGAGAAAAAAAACCAATGGAGTTAGAGGGATCTGAAATGTACATAGATACTGTGTAGGTGAAAGGGGAGGAAATGTCTAAAAAGGGAAGGGGGTAGTCATTGTTAATTTCCTGTTACCTTGTTTTGAAGTCCTGAATCATTTTCACTGTTTGGTTTTATTTTGTTTTGTTAGATTCTATTATGTCTGATGGAATGGGAAGCTTTTCTGAAGATAACATGAGGCATTATGGTAGCCATTGTTGATTTCTTATTATCTTGTTTTGAAGTCCTGTATCACTTTCATTGTTTTGTTTTGATTGGCTTTATTCTGTTCTGTTTTGTTTGATTTTATTATGTATTATGGCATGGACAGCTATTTTGAAGATAACATGGGGCATTATGGTAGCCACTGTTGATTTTTCTATTATCTTGTTTTGAAGTCCTGCATTGCTCTGATTGTTTTGTTTTCATTGGCTTTATTATGTTTCATTTTGTTTGGTTTTATTGTCTTTAAAATAAAAAAAGGACACAGGAATATGGTATGATTTGAAACAACTTAGGCAAATTTAGTTCAGTAATTTTGATAAAATGAACACATTTCCTGAAAGAAAAACTAAAGTTCACACAAGAAACTGATAAGCTAATAAGCAATATACCTATTAAATAAATGAAGTAAAACCTCCCCACTAACTTTAGGCTCAAATGTTTTTACTTGGGAATTTTACCAAACATTTAAGTAAGAAATAATACTAATTTTCTACAAAGTCTCCTAGAATGTTTAGGATGAGGAAATATTTCCCAACTCATCCTTCCAGGCTCAAGTTTTAAAATTGAAGACAAATATCTGGTTGTGGTGGTATAGCCTGTAATCTCAGCTCTTGGGGGGCGGAGGCAGGAGATTGCTGTGAGTTTGAGAACAGCTCAAGCTGCATAGTGAGCTCAGTCCAGCATGAACTGCACAGCATGATCCCGAATTTTAAAAAAGACAAAAAAGTTCTCAAAAAATTAAACTACAGACTAACATCCTCTAGGAAAAAGATGCAAAAACTTAAAATTTTAACAAATTTTTTCCAGTAATGTGAAAAATACACAATGATCAAGTGGGAATTATCCTGAGACTACAAGGGGATCAGCACTTGAAAGTCAACCAGTGGAGTGCACCATGATGTGGTGAGTCGTAGTTATTTTACCAGAGTTTCTTTGGAGGCCACACTGCAGCTGAGGGCTGAGCTAGTAGTGGAGCATCAAATTTCTATCTTGGAAGCTACACACAAAAACTATGCATAGTTTATCTAACAGCTAGTTTATGTTAGATATGTTTATCTATGCTAGTTTATCTAACAGCTTAACACACCTTCATCCAATTATCTCAGTGGAAGACCTCTAAATGATATAGGGGAATAAAACTTCCAAGCTGCTAAATGTCCAAAATGCCAAATTTGTGTTCTCCAAAATCGAGGAATGAATTCAAGGAACAATGGGAATTAAGAGAAGAAACAATTTATTGAGAGAAAAATAGCTTCTGTCCAAGCTGGAGAGTTGGGGACCTGGAAAGTGTGTTGCCCCTGCTTAACAAATCTCAACACCATCTATTTCCTGTCCCAATATACTGTCATTAAATAGACATACATGTTATTCTGATCCTCTTGACCATGAACGCAGTCAGTCTCTATGTATTTGTTAGTTTTGCCCAGAAGGATTACCAGCAATGCCAAGTGACTGGACTCTGTCAAGCAAAAACAGGGTCTTCATACAATACCTGCTATCCTTTCAGCTGAGATGGATGGACAATAGGACCACTGTGACCTGATGAAAGTGTTTCTAGATGGATGATGCTGAAAGAGTCCTTCATCACATTAAAATCAAATACATGTAAAATTCTCACCATTTCACCCTGAGGGTGGGATCTTCTCTTGGACTCAACTGCTGCTCTTGCAGTGTACAGATTCTTCTTTTTCTATGTTCAGTCAATATTAGTAAATTCTTTTAAAGCAGCCCTACATGTGAGAGGTTACTGCCCTAGTATAAATTACTGGATATTATGGTGATGGTCTACCCTGACCACCACCTCCTCCTTCCCCTTCGACCCTGATTACAATTTCCTCTTTCCTTTCTCAAGCACATGAAGAAAATTCCAGTCAGTTCCCCACGTGTCATCAATACACACCCCAAGTGCCGCTTCCAGTCAGAGATCATATAACCCCCACCTCCTCTATATCCGGTAGAGGAGATAGCCTAACTGCATGAGTTGTGTGCTCCTTTCCACCTCCTCAGTAAAGCTGTTTTTTTTCTCATTTTCCTTTTTTCTGCCTCTGTATTGTGCCGGAAAACCCTAACAACAGGTACTGTTCACTGAATGGAATTTCAAAAAAATCTAAAGAAGAAACAGATAATTCTCTTAAAGGATGCAGAAATAGCACTGCAAAAAATTGGTGACATTCATGATGAAAATTCATCAAAAATGAAATAATGGGAAACATTCATAACCTGATAAAGGGCACCTAGAGAAAACCTACAACCTATATATCACACTTAATGGTGTAAGATTGAATGTTTTCTCCCTAAGATAAGAAGGCAAGGAAGTCTGCTCAATATTGCATTGTAGACATTGACCAGTGCAATAAGAAAGCCCAGCTGGGAAGGAAGAAATAAAAATGAGCCTATAATCAGCCTGATTATGCAAACAACCCTATAGCATCTGCCAAGAGAAGGTCTCTTGTAAATAATAAATGACTTTTATTGGGGTATAAGATACAAGCTCTACCATAAAAATCAATTATATTTATTGAAGAGACTTTAAAGAGGGGAAATAAGCAGAGAACTGCTCATTAACCGGCAGGAAAGCTCTGGCCAGACCCCGCCGGCTAAGGAGGAAAGGTCTCAGTCAGAGAACAGGGGTGGCCTGGTCATGGACTTAGCTCCTCGATTTGGCTGAGAAAGAGCAGTTTTGTGAAAGCAAAGTCTATCACAGATAATACGGTTGTTTTGATAGCATCGTGAAGAGTAGGAACCTACAGCCACTTAGAAAGCTCTGCTGTGGTTACAATACAGATACTTGCTCCCTCCCAGGTGTCAGGTCTCCTATATAGTTCCTGCGGGCACTACCTGATGACGTCACCAGTGTGAGCCGCGGCGCCTCCTCTAGTGCGCATGCACATTCCACTTCCGGTTCACCTGCGCTGTGGAAGGTCGCTTGACTGGACTTGAGCTGTCACAGCCACTCCTGGAGGTCTGGAGCGGTTGGCATCAGGGCTGTTTTTGTAGATGGCTCTGGGTGATGCTAGAGTTTCACTCATCTGTAAGGGCACTAGACTTTAGCAGATAGGGAAACATTTGGCATAGATGTAAAACTCAAATGCTGCTTGAGGTGATGCAAGCCTGCAGTGCCAGTGCTGTTTGGGTTTGTGAGAAATAGACTTTGTCTTTTCTGTCAAAGCACAAAGCCAAAGCAACTCCAGTTTGGATTCAAATGACCTAGCCATCCATTCACTCCCTATCCCCTTCAGTTAGTATCCTGAGATCCAAGAAATGGCGACTGTATACTTTTCCCTTTTTTCCACGATGAGAGCTGAGGACTTTCCCTTCCAAGCAGCAGTACCCGTCTCTAAGTGACCCAGCAACACAGCACCCTTTCCCTTGCACCACTGAGTTACCAACCATGATAGATCGTAAGCCATTGAATTCACTCAATAAATTTAAAGCCTAGCTGCTTCCCATAATTTTTAAGGCTTAAACAACACACTTACCCTAAGACTCAGGGCATCTGCTGGGGTGTGCTTGCACACATTTGCACAAGTAAAAACGTTGTAGCAATTTCTTGATGTCTGAGTGCTTCATCATCGACCCAGTAGAGTATGGGCACTTTTTCTCAAACGTATTGAAGGAGGAGGAGAGTGAGTTTAAGGCTAGCCTGGACTCTATGAAACACTCTAAAACCACAGAAAAACTAATCTAAAGCATCAGGAAACCTCAACAAAAATACGTAGGTCTGGAGACAAGGGAAGGGGGGAGTGGCTCTGTTGCACTTACCTATCATAGACAACACCCTATGTCTCATCCCCAGTGCTGCAGAAACAAAACAAAACAAAACTCTCATTGTTCAAGAGATTGCAGCCTGGGCTTGAGTCCTTCCAATACTGAAATGTCATGGTAAACAGAAATAAAGAAAAAGGATAACTATGAGAGGGAGGAACCAGGGAATAGGGAAGGAGACTCACAGGAAGGGCCCAGGAGCCAGATTTGGTCCATCAGGTCACACTAGCATAACTGAACCAGACACCTAGAATGGATCTCAACAGTATCCTATACAACTCTCGAGCCAACCAGTTATAAACAAGAGTATCACACGACTCCACATAATATTTTCCTTCTAGGAATATTAGTGCTCTGTGGCTTGTTGGTTGCTGTTTTTTCTTTCTTTTTCTTTTCTTCTCCTTTTCTTTTTATACTGGCTTTGTCTATGAATTACAGGCTGGGCTCAAACTCACAGCAATCCTCCTGCCTCAACCACCCAAGTGCTGGAATTACAGTTATGTGCCACCACACCTGACAAAATACAAGTGTTGGAGGCTGATAGTTTCGTCCTCTGAGGAGGAACCTGCTGCGGAGTCAGAGCTACAGTCTGAATTCTTTATGTATCCTGGTCTCATCAATGATATAGAACAAGTGGATCAAGTGTGGGGTCCATTTAAGCAATCATTCTGGCCCTCATGCCAGGCAACATACTTATCTGTAACATTCAAGGTTTATTTGATCCTGGGTGAAGTATGATGCTTGTCTGAGGGAATTGGAATTTTTGTTTTTCTTTCATCTTTACTCTTGCATAATATCACTATCATATAACTCTCATTTCTCCATCTACATAATAACTGTATTTGAGGAGAGCATATATTCATTTTCTTGAATGAAAATGAGTAGAGTGAAAATCTTGACAGTGAAGCCTGCTGCCTCATTCCTACATATTAACTGCGAGACAGCCAGCCCTCCCTATGTAGAACAAAATGCCCCTCTGCCAGTATACTTCAGTTTGTTAGTTGCCCAGGTAATAGTTCCAGTTATAGCTCCTGTTACTTTTGTTTCTTAGAAATGGCTGGTCTCTGTGATGCATATTGTAGGGAAAAATCAAAGTCAGTCACGTACTCTGCCTTTCCACTTGCAGATTCCATGAAAACCTCCCTCCTTGAGACTGAGCCTTACATTATGAGGAACTGTTGATCCCTAGTTAGTGCCTGTCCAATGTTAAATAAATGGACCCTCGAACTCTGGGTGTCATTTCAGTGTTTCTGTTTGCCTTAGTATCTAGTGCATTGGCCAGGAAGACTGACCTCTTTGGTCACTTGTCATGGCCCTTGAAGATGGAGTAAAGATGTCTTCAGGTCCAGATGGGAAGGCATTTCCCATTTCTCATGTGTCCTTGGAGGTCTGTAGGAGGTTCTTAGTTCCTCATCCTGAGCAGCTCATATCAGATCCCAAAGGGAGGAGGACACCATCTATCTGTCTGTCTGCCTCCCTGCCTGATTCCAGTAAGATCCCTAGGGCACCCCACTGTCTCTGTGTATTTCTGTCTTTGTAAGCCCTGTATATGCCTCATAAATGTGCTGGCTCACAGACAGGGCCTGACTTTTGTTGGAAGTTATTCCAGCCAGGACCAGCACTGAAAATAAAGTTCTTCATTGCTTCCTGACTTCCTTGATGTCATTCCTTTCCTGGATTCAGTCTTTCCACAGCAGTTTAATACCAAAGCATCTATGAGTGTAATAATGCTTGCATAATATAAACATCATAGAAGCTTTTCTTCCCTTTTTTAATTTTTTGATAGGTGGTCTCCTATTGGGTTGGCATGAGCCTCTCATCAGAAGTAATTGGAACACAAGAGAAAGGCAGATATATGAATCTGAAAGAAAAGTCTTATTATTATAAACAATCCCACTTTTACATTTTAGAAGATTTATACATGTGGAAGGCATGAATACATGTAATCCAATGTGAGATTAGCAATAATAAATTGTCACAGCCATAGGAACACTTTTGTTTTTAACTGAGTTTTGTACCAAGAGCGTTTCTAATGAGAAGACCATATTGTCTTATTTTTAGAAAACTTAACCTTTTGATAATGATCAATGTAAACATACCACAATAATATATTTTAATAACTTTAATGGGGGTGTCTCCCAAAAGGCTATGGAGACTATTGTGGTTTCCATTAATGAACAAAGGCTGGAATATGATTTTTCCCAGGCAACTACTCCTTTGTTCACCAAAGGGGGTCCTGTCCAATAGCTTCCTCAAGGCTGTAGGGTCCGCATTTAATTAAAATAACATTTTGATGACCTACAAGAACCATATCATAACACTTAACACATAATCTTGAACAGTGAGAGATTTTAAAGTCGTTGCCTACAGACAAACATATGTACTACATTTATAAAACCACTTTTAGTATCATCTTGACCAACTGGCAGCTTAGGTGGAAGTATGTTTCCAAAAATGTAAAAAAGAAAAATGTGTTCATCTCAAAAAAACAGCTGTTTATGGATTGGACAGATAGAGCAACAAACATACATAAGAATTAGTGATTCAAATACATTTGCTTAAATTGAATTACAATAACTCTTTTATAGTTTTTAAACTTAAGATAGACTACTCAGAACTTTCATAGGTTAATTAATAGAAATCTCTTGTAATAAGAATCAGAAGGAATAAAACTTTTTACACCTGTAAAAGCAAAGACAGTTATTAAGAAGGACAGTAGCCTGACATTTTTATCTGATTGGATATTCAGGTATACAGACTACTCACTGTTGCATTGATACCCATAGTTGTTGGATAGTCACAGCTGACGGTGAGATAATTTTAATTATTTCTATGGGGGTGAGCAGGCAAAGTTTGAGTGTAGAAAGAGCTCATCTCTGAGAGTGGTGGTCAACCTGCAAGTTGTTCTGAATGAAACCATGATGAGAGGCAGTCCTTTGGGGTCTGGAGCTGTATCTCATTTTAATACCTGTTTTTTAAAAGAGGTTTCAAGTTAACTTTAGGTGAGTGGGAGAAAAGCTGGGGCTTTAAAATGTATGAAGAGAAACACTTCAGATGCTGACTGATCTGGGAGAGGTCTGGCAGGGAGGACAGAATGGGAGGATAAGGGAGTAGCAGTCTGGACTTGGTGTGTGACAGAGTGGTGAGTGGGAGTTGGAAGAGTATATGACCAAAGGTTAAAGGAGCAGTAAGGAACTTGAGCTTTGTGTCTGGGGAGGCCTTTGGAAGGTAGCTCTGGGTGGGTAGAAGGACGTGGGTCAGTTAGCTAGTAGAGGCAGGTAGCCACAGTAGTGGCAGCAGGGGGGGGATGGGTGTGCAGTGCAGGTGGCTGGAGATTGCCATGGCTGGGGATGCTGTGACAGGGATGGCTAAGGGTATGACCTGTGTTTGGCATCCTGTTGTGGGATGGGGTAAGGGGCATGTTGTGCAGACTCCTGTTTTTTATTACCCATGCTGTGTGTACAGGTCCTGTGGTTCCACTGTGTTGAATCTTGAGTTTTACAGCAGTACTGGGGTTGTGAGGGTGGCAAGCAAGCTCTAGGCAGGGAAGGCAGGGCATGTCAGGTGTGAACATCTGGCACTGGGTTCACAGCCTGGGACCCCAGCCTGTGATTGGCACACAGACCAAGCACCTCAGGTGTGTCTCAAGGCAATAGCAAAGCGCAGTGGTGGAAAGGAGTTGGTAAGGTAAAAGTCAAGGAGGAGTTAGTGGCAAAATCATTACCTATCAATTTATAAGATTACAGTAAAGGTTTTACAGTTTAAAAGTTATCACTAAAGATTTTTTTTAAAAATCTGACATGCCTCTAACAAAAAGGAAGGTATACAGTGGCAAGAGAAGATCAGAAATGAGGCCAGAGAAAGGAAACAGATGGAATAGGCTCAACATTTCCTGTAGAGTGCAAAGGATCAAACCAGTTTGTCTAAGTGAAATCTGTCCTCTAAGTATTAATAATGGCCACCAACATTATGCCATTTAACTGGAGGAAGGAGTCCTGTGGTTTATAATAGGGATTTTTTTTTTTTTTGCGGCACCGGGGATTGAACTCATGACCTTGTGCTTGCCGGGCAGGCGCTTAGACCGCTGAGCTAGATCCCCAGCCCGGGATTTTTTTTCTTTAGTGCTGTCTAAGATAGGATTAAACTCACAACAGTCACCAAACACTTTAAGCAAGTCTAAATGTAGCATATATAAAACAGAAATATAAGATGTTATTCACAAGAGCAAAACACCCCTTTAAAGAAATATTAAAAAGTGACTTATTAATGGCACAAATAGTGGCAAACAAGAATGACAATTATGATTACCTAATATAATTCAGAAACTAAGAAAGAAAAGTAAACTCTCACATCCTGTTAATCATTTTTTATAGAAAAATTAAAAGTATTGTGTTCCGACCACCAAGAGCCATTTGGGCTTCAGATCAGGAGAAAGGTGGAGGAGTTTGAGATTCTGCAGGTTAACAGAGGCAGGGGAGATGGATGGTTCTCTATTTCAGTACAGAGAAAGGTATAGGAGAAGAAGGAAGGAGAAATTTCCATCAGTAACAGAGAAAGGTAACTGTAGCACATAGTGTGGCAAAAGGAGTGGCTTTAGGACTTAATACTGAATGTCTTCAGTTAAAGTCAAGGCCTTAGGGAACGTGAGTGAGAGACCAAGTAGTCACCATGAACAGTCAATCACCAAGAGGAGCCAGTAACCTAGTGGAGTACCCAACCATGACTAGAGCTAGGTTTATGGCACACAAGGAGAAGTGAACCTTTTTCTGTCCCAAGGAATTAGAGAAGAAAGCAAAACTGAGAAGAAGTTAGAAGTCCAGAAAGGGAGCTAGACTGCATAGAGGAAGGGGGTTTTTGCAGAAAGGAGTTAAGTTTCAGAGAGAAAAAAGCCATGGATCCAAAAGCTTTGGGAGGTTGAAAGTCACAGCCTTCCCAGTGTGTGTGTGTGTGTGTGTCGGGGGAGTCCTGAAAGCTCAGAGAGTGTTAGAAACCCAGTAGGGGTGCAAGCTTACCCAGTCTGAAGCAGTCAGCCTGGTGGGACCTGGGGAGCTGCCTGGCTTTAGATGGTCTTAGAGGTGGGGTTAGCAAGAAAAAAAGAAAGAGAGAGCGATTAGGGGAGATTGGCCCCATCTGAAATGCTCAGCAAGATCAGACATGGAAGAAGTGACAGGAGCTGTATTGACCATGGTCTGAGGATGTTGTCAGGTGGTCTCAGCTGAGGTGGAGGTTCAAGAGAGCGTAAAGCCTTCGAAAGAGAGCTTGTCTCCCTTCCTAGGTCTTGGCACCAAAATGTAAGACAAAAGGGGAGAGGGAGGGAAACCAGCAGAGACTCTCAGGCTTGTGTAAAGGCAACATGGCCTGGAATTCTTTGTGCCTGGGTTTAAGCAGAGAGCACAATAAGACTCTGTCCCGAACAAAGAGAAGTGCGTCCCATTTATAGAGATGGACAGAAGGTAGGGGATATTAGGCAGGAAGATCCCAATGAATATCTGTGGTTAAACTTTGCTGGAAATCTTGTGTCTCAGTGGGCTGAGTCCCTTGAAATGTCCGTTGTAAATTTCTGGGAGTCTCCATAGTACTGCAGGGCCTGTGAAATTGCTTGTCCTACCTTATCTCCTTTCCTGAGTTTGCCAGTGACAGCCTCCGTGCTGGGCTAAGTTCCCTGCAGAGAGTAGTGCCTCTGCTGATAAGCAGGCTGGGAGAGTCAGGTCAGCTTGAAGATTTCCACACTCATGATTTTTTTTTACTTCTTGGGACTGATTCTTAAATAGGACACCAACCATGAAACCTAAACATCAAGCGACCTCATTTCAGGAAGATCATACTAGGTCCATTAGAAATCCGGGGCAGCTCTGGAAAGCAAGGAGTAAACTTCTTAAAAGCAGTTATTGTTAGGCGAAGTGAGGTTGATATTGTGGAGATGAACCTGGTCCAGGAGTTCCTGGGTGACAATCTTATCACTTGCGCTCCACCCAACCGAGGTAGAGTTTACGGCCTCCTCACTCTGGACAGAGGCAGTGCAGCAGGAGTCAATCAGCGACCAAGAGGCGGGCTGCACGAACCGCCCAATCAGGTGAGCCCAGGTGGGCGGGCACTTCCGGTGTCATGGCTCTCTGTCAACATCTCAGTGCTGAGAGTCACTCAGCTCGCGAGGCCGTCTTCGGGGACTTCTGCGGGCCGCGGGCCGCGTGCGAAGGACTCGGGGACGCCGGGAGCCTCGCGATGGTGATGCTGCGGGACGGAAGCCGGGGAAGGAAGGGGTGGAGTCGGGCCGAGGGCCGAGAGGAAGCGGCCGCCTCCCTGCGGAGCTGCCGCCCCTGGGGCTCCTGGGCTCGGGGCTTTGGCCGCCGTCTCCCGGGCCGGGTCAGGGTCAGGGTCAGGGTCGCCGCCGTGCTCCGCGAGCCCCGTCCCCGCGGTGACCCGCCCGCCCGCCCGCCCGCGGCGCCGTCTCGCGTGGCCCCAGTGTAACAACAAAGCTCTGACCCAGAACCGAGGGCGCCGGGGCTCGGAGGCGAGAATCAGCTTTGTTTACACCCGCGAGCCCGGCCAGGACTGTTCCCAAAGAAGTCGGCCGAAGGCTCGGAAAGGGAGGTTTTTATGGGTTGCAAGGAGCAGAAGTACAGAAGTAGAGTGGCTTGTCATTTGGAGATCGGTTCTGGCGGTGTGCACCATAGTGACCAGCCGTTTTTGGGCAACGGAAACTTAATTGTCTTAACAAAATGAAGTACGCAGGCGGTTACCAGGGCAACAGAAACTGAAGTGTACTGGCGGCTTACATCGCCAGGGAACCGGCACCATTTTATGTCCCTGGGGATCATTTTCAGTTATACCAGCGCGGCCTCAGCGGTCTGGGGAGAGCAGGGGCTTTGGGGCGACGCTGATTCAGGTTTGGCTTGGAGCTGGGTACTTGTATGACAAATATAGTTGTATAAAGCATTTAAAGAATTTCTAGCGCAGTGCATCATCAAATCGGAGTCTGTACATGATTCTCCTGATATTCACATCGTCTACTCCAATTTTATTTCTACGTATGATTTTTGTCTTTGCACATGTGGCAAACTTTTAAACAAAATTATTGAGAATAATATACAACAATTTTTAAAGAATTCTTAAACTGTGTGGAGTATTAGATCATTTCTAGGTGTCACTAGTGTCCTTGCTTTACAGTGACAACTAAGGAGGCATTTTTTATTGACTGTGGGAGTTGATAGGAGCATCGAATATTTCACAAGTATTTGCAAAAATTTTAAGCAAGTTCAATCTAGTAATTAAATATTTTTGACAATGTGGTTTTTTCCCTAAATGGTTCTTTATAGTCACATGGCATAGGGACAGTCTTGCACTTCTTTTTTTTTTTTTTTTTTTTTTTTTTGGTCTTTTTGAGACAGGGTCTTGCTACACCGGTCAGGTTGCCCTTGTGCTCACTTTGTAGCCTGCGTTGGTCTCCATCTTGCAATAATCCTCCTGCCTCAGCCCCTTAAGTGCTGGAATTACACACATGTGCCACCATGACTGACATAGCACTTTTGATTCTGCTAGTAACAATTTTTTTCCCAATTTTTGCTGATAATCAGCTGAACAGTAGTACTTAAAAGAGTGGTTTAGAATTCTCTAGTTTTTGTGGGTGCTGATCTTGGTATCAAAACATTTAGGTGCTGTATTTATGTGTAATTTGTGTTCTGAGTGTATATCATGTATCTTCACCATATTTTTGTAGTTTTAACAAGTATTAAACTATGACTATTAAACTATCAGTATTTAATGAGTATTAAAACTATGAGAAAGCTGGGGATGGTGGCACATACCTGTAATCCCAGCACTCTGGAGGCTGAGGCAGAAGGATCATTGTGAGTTTGAGACCAGCCTGTGTTACAAAGTGAGCTCAAGGCCAGCCTGAACTGCATAGTGAGACCCTGCCTCAAAAAGACAAAAAAATAAAACTGTGAGACACTATAATAATGCTTTTCCTTTGGCAACATGTTCTTCCTATTATTGTTCTTGATTCTTTCATCATTCATGCACTGTGATTTTAACATTTCATTTTAGTCTGTCATATTTTGTGTCTTGCCTGTGTTGTCCTGTGTTAACACAGAAATTTTTGTTCCATGCAACAACGTACATGAAACAGTACATATGCTGGTCTTATTTCTGATTTTGAAATTCATGTGTTGTGTGCCTAATTGTAACATTTGCTAATTTTATGGTCCGTGTGATTTATCAACTTACTAATCACATTATCATGTTTATATGCATTCAGAACTTTTGGAAATAATTAACAAAAACTAACCTTTAGAAAATATTTATGTCAAAATTCAAATAATTAGATCAGTTTTTTCTTTGTTCTTTCTTTTTGTAATGAGTTTCACCATAGTTCTCATGAGGGGGCCCTGAGCAGAACAGAAATCATACTCATTCTGCATGTGGTCTCATAAGATCTTTAGTCTTCATTGTTCCCCACTATGTCTTCATTTTATCGGCCACCTTCAGGGTCTCCTGTGCTAAGGGACAACACATTGCCTTCTGTATGGATAAAA
>RJWT010036218.1:0-13345 GCA_004365215.1 Cuniculus paca | reverse complement strand
GTTAATTATCATTAAGATCTGGTTGGAAGTTGCTTAAATGATCAGTTAAGCACACTTCTGGGTGAGTCAGGGTGAGTCATGGAGGTGTAACTTGGGCATCTGTACCTGGACCATGTCCCCTATGTCTCTGACACTGTTTCATTGCTGTGCTTCCTGGCTGCCATGAACTAAGCAGCTTTCTCCTGCCATTCCTTCTACTGTAGATAACTAAGTTATTTAGAAACATTGTAGGCAGTCATATAGGACTGAGCTTTTGAGAGTCAGTGCAGAAGATATGCACATATTAGAACTGTGGCTGGAGGCACAGTCACTGAAGGTCAAGTTTCAAGACTAAGAAAAACGACTATACTCACATACTTCCCTTAGGGAGGAACATCAGTGGTTGATACTCTAAATAGTCATCAATCACCTTGGGTGGAAGCCCAAAATCTCCCTAGCCCATTCCTTCCCAGAAAGTTCTTGTTTGGTCCACCTACACTTGTTATGTGACTTACTCCCCACTTGATCCCCATTTAATCAATATTACCTAAGCTACTATACCTGGTTGGCCATAATTTTGTTCCACATATGCCCACCTTATGATTTCTCATTGGATCAGTATTACCTAAGTGGTTATACTTGTAATCTTATTAGTTAACTATAGTTTGTCCCACTTTATACCTGCCTCACTTCATAGTTGTACTCTGTAAGACTCCTGTGAGAAGCAGGTTCCCTGAAGTCATGCACTTGGGAGACCCCTTCTGGCCCACTTACACAGAAGTTTTCTTTCTCTCAGTAAATACTTCCTACTCTTCACTTTCATTATTTCTAGAATTCATTCTTCAATTTTAGAGAGCACAAACTCAGCAAATCAAACATGTAGCAGATCGAGAGATATATTTCTTTTATATTATTTGGATTATTTGGAGGTCCTATATCATCCCTGTATCATACACCCTCTATCACTTCTGCCATGATATTCCTGCCTTGGAGCCAGCCAACTCTGATAATGGGAGTCCAATAGAATTCTCTTTATTTAAGTTTGAAGTATCAGGTATCTTGTCTAGTAATGAAAAACCAATACAGAAAATTGGTACCGAATAAGTGGGGTTGTTACTGTGACTATATCTGACCATGAGGTTCGCGTGCTTTTGCCACTGGGTGGAATTTGAAAAAATGAAGATGCCAACTAGTGATGCACTAGAATGGTGTATGTATTTAACTGTAAGCAGTAAAGCCTGCCTCTGCAGGTTTCAGTTGAGAATGAGGATTCTGTTGGTAAGTGGACTGCAGGGCATGCATGTTATAGTCTGGCAAACAATTCATCAATGTATTTCCCATGTCCCAAGACATTGTGGGAGACTGAGTTTAAAGGTGGTAGACTAACTGATCTGGTGGAAGAAATTTCAAGGAATACTTAATAAGGAAGTTATTGGCTTGATTGGGATAATTACCCTTTTATTAATACAAAACCCATGAATAAAAGATTTTTGAGTAGAACATGTTTTACTACTGAAATTTTAATCAATCCTGACAACAATGGTCACAGTGACTTGTTTCTTGATTACACCAAGGCTTATCAGTTAATTTTTGACCAGTGCAGCACATTTTTATACAAGCATATTTGATTTCTGCAGTTAAATATGTCGTACTTGTGGTTTCGAAACAGCTGATTTCCTGGATGATTTCATTTTTTTTTGACATAATAAATGTTCCATTCTGCTTTATCACTTTTTCTGCAATTTCTTTGTGGGTCCTTAGAGACAGGGGTGATAAAGAAAATTTCTCACTTTCAAGGTCTCACTTTTCATGGACAGTGTAATTCTATTTTCTCAAAAAAAACAGCTTCCCTGCAAGTGACAGGTTTCTTCTTTCTTACTTATTAATGTTTTTTCAAATTTCTAGGAGTGTGATTTCCAAAGCATGGTCACTGACTACATTACTGTTGCTCGTAAAGTGGAAATTGCTTTAGTGGAGCAGAAAGTGACACTTTTCTAATAGTTCACACCTGTCAATACATTTTGACTCAAAAAATATTTAGCAAATGTCAGATGATACCATATATGGTTCCAGAAGCTCAACCCTTCGTGGTCATTGAAATATCTGCACTCTGATCATCATTTTCATGGCAAATTAGTTGGGGTGTATTTTGCTTAATTGTCAAAGTTGTAGATACATTACTTATTTGTTCATTAGGCAGTTGATGTGGTCAAGTTAATTAAAAAGATGAAGTCAAAAGTTTATTCTTTTATCTGTAATTCAGGTTTGGAGATTTCAACATACTACAATTGCAAAGTGTATTTCTTTAGTTTTTCTGATCACAAGATAAAGGAATATCCAAGAATGCTATACATGATGAGGATCAAAAGCTGCTCCTATTTAAAAAAAATGGTAATACAGAGAAAGAGAAATACAGTTAAAAAAGAAGGCCATTGAAATTGGATTGAGACTGTGTGGTATGTTGTGAACTGCTATCTCCTAAATACCAAGCCTACACACCAATTCAAGAAAGTCTTGGTTAAGGTCCTGGTCTAATTAAAGTCAGGGATTACATGTCACTTTCATTCTTCCATCCTGCTTTATTCTCTTTTACTTAAAATTCTTTATAAATCTGCTTTTAAATATTTTTCACATATTTTTAAAAAGAGAGACTGTACACTAATTGGTGATGGTTGCTTTTGTCTGTCAGTGGGAAATGGAGTGCGGAGCTATTTGGATTAATGTTATCAGGACAGTGTCCATGGGGCTGTGTCTGAGTATGATAAACATTTTAATCAGCAGGATGGGGAAAGCAGACTGCACTCCCTCAGGTGAGTGTGCCTCAGCCAATCAGCTGAAGGTCTGAATAGAATAAAAATGCTGAGGTTTTCTCCTGTGTGACTGCCTTTGAGCTGGGACATTGAGCTTCACTTGCTTTCACACTTGATGAGGGTGGGAATTTGTAACAATACATTGCCTGGTTTTGAGGGTTTTCAATTCGGACTGTAAAAGTATCTAGCATTCTGGTTCTCCAGTTTGGTGACTGTGGATCTTAAGCATTATGGCCTTCAAAATTTCATGTGCCAATTCCTTATAAAAATCTATTTATGAAGCTATATATGTATAACCTAGAATAATAGACATTTCTCTGTCTACTTATTTATTAATATCTAGTTATGTAAAACATATATATCTCTGGTTGTATATAGGTATCTATATGGACAGATTATATACTATTAGAGACATTTATATAGTCCTTTTAAAGTTTTGTACATGATATATTAACTATATTTGTAGATATAAAGTTATTTATATAACAGTATATGATCTGGCAAAACTATATTTGTAGATATATCTCTCTATCTCTATCTCTGTCTATTCATCAGAGTTAAAATGAGCAAATCTAAATCCAACCTCTTCCCTCTCAGTACATCTTTGATCACCAGGTTGCCCATAGCATGAAATAGTCAAATATCAGGAGAAGGATTTAAACATGTACAACACCCTCGTGGGATAATCCTGGTCTCTTACCTATGCTCTAATATATATTTTTAGTTATTGCTGTAACATTGCTTTTAACTTTGAGTAAGCATAGTTGAATTTATATTTGCCTTTTTATTTATCCAAATTTTTTGTTGAAGATAACTATAAACATCTTTAGATTTGGCTGGTAATATAACAGTTGATCTTCATTATTTTGGATTTTGTTAAATAAGTTTGCCTAGAGTTCCTAAAATTTGCTTGTGACTCCAAAATCAATCCTCAAGATGCTTTTATCGTTATTTGTACATACACATCCTTTAATATGTGGAGAATGGCAAAAACTTTGAGTCCCTAGCTGAGGTCAAACAAAAAGATGCTATCTTTTCAGTTCTTAAAAATAAATTGATTTTTGTGACAGAGTTAGTGTTTTTTTTTTTTACACTTTTGTATTTTGTGTTCATGATTTTGCTACTTGAAATGACTTCCAGTCCTAGTTCTGAAATTCTCTCCAGTGTTTAAAGTGCAAGAATACTGAGATGTGGTTTATGGAGAATGTACGTGGGCTAGATATGTTTTATCCAGATATTAATTATAATAATATTGGCCATCAGTTCAAATTTCTGGGTCAGCAATATATATTAAATAAGAAACCTTTAAACCAATAAACACATAAGGCCAGGTTATATATTGACAAGTGACAAAAATATTGTGACCATAGTGTCATAGGAACCTAATTGGCATTTTCCGTAGGAGGAGTTGTTCATTATTTGCTAATTCAGTGTTCATGGTGACTTTATATAACACACACACTGTGAATAGCAAAGGTGGGTGGGATGAAGTGGAGCATGGGAGAAATGAGTGTGCTGCTTTCTCTTCAGGTTCTCATTGTACTTACGTTCCCTTGATTCAACCTCTAGGCTATAGTATCTCCATCAGTTTCTTAAGAATAATAATTCTAGAGCCACTATCTGAAAAGCATCTCTTTAAATATTAAATAAAATAATATATATGTACAAAATTATTTTGTAAACTGAAATTATATAATAGCATTACTAAGTGTGTTATTATGGGAAATATGCTAGAGATTTTATAATAATTGTTTACTAATGTTTAATCAAATGTCCAATTTTTTTATTTAATGAGACAAATCACATTGTTCAGGTTTTTAGATATTTTACATTCAAAATTCAAGTCTTACTTTAACTAGGAGCATGGCCTCTTCTCTATATTTTCAAGTTGTCAAAATATATTGCAATATATACAAGAAAAGCTGAATATTAAATAATACTGTGGGCTTGCATGTATTTATATCTTTTGTTTTCTCTGGGCCAACTGTGCCTAATTTACTAACTCATAAATCTTTCCTACTTTCAGTGCTGCAAAGTCAATTTAGCTGAGGAGGAATGAAGCTGAATTCTGTTCTGCCTCATGCATCACCAACAAAATTGCTAGGCCAGTTAAGCTTTGATTGCAGAATATTTATTTTTGGTGACAGATGTTGCTGATGTAAGAATTTAGGCGATCTCATCTTCAATTAGCCCTGGGTTGAGGTTGAAAAAACAAAAATGGAAAGTCTTAATGGAAGGAAATATACAACATATATAATATATAATATATAATATATATATAATATTATATATATAATATTATATATATATAATATATATAATATATAATATAATATATAAGACACTTTTAGTATTTTATTTCTGATGATTTTGTGTATGTGTTGTCATACATAGGTTGCGACTACATTTACATGCAGGCAATGACTTTTGAAAAGAAAGAGGGACACAACCTTCTTTGGAACGTCTTCCTGATGATTGTAGTCAGGTGTGGGAACTAAGAGTTACATTTGTCACATTACAAGCACTTGTTTGGATCAAATTAGAGACCTGTGACTAAAAGTCATGTTGTTTCTGAGGACTGCTTTACAAATCTGGGTGCTTACATCTATCAGAAACTTACCATTTTCTAACAGTTTTTAACCTTTCTTTTTCAGTCATCCACAGATGGCTATGAGTGTCTTTGCATGTAACAGATTTTCAAAAAATGTTAGATGAAACTGGGCATGGTGGTAGACCCTACAATACCAGTATTATAGCCAGCTTAGCTGGGTAGAAATATTATAGGCAGTCAGGCAGGCCTAGGTGCTCTAGGGAGTCAGTACAGAAGATGAGAACATATTATAACTGTGGTTGGAACTGCATCTGTTGGAGGCCAGGTCTCCAGATAAAGACCAAATGACCAAGCCTACATGCCTCCTCAAGGGATGATTGCTATCACCGATCCAGTAAAGTGTAGACAGACTTCAGTCACCCCAGTGGGTGACCAAGACTCCTTGATGTAGTCCCTTCCTAAAAAAGTCTTTGTTCTTGTTGTGTACACTTGCTATATGACCTACTTTTCCTTTGGATCAATATTACCTAGGTGGCTATACTTACAATTTTTAGGTTGATACCCACATTGTACTCACCTCATGATTTTGCTCCATAAAACTTTCTTTGGGAAGTTGGATCACTGACGTTTGGGTCCTCTCCTGTGTCTCAGAAACTGTCTCTCTCTCAAAGTTTTCTTACTCTTAACCTCCGTTCTTCCTCAGAAACACGATCTCAGCATATCTGTCATCTAGCAGGTTGGGAGTTACATTTATTTCCCCTATATTATCAGCACTCTTTGAGAAGCAGCAAGATGGCAAGTTTGAGCCTGTCCTGGGCAATTTAGCAACTTAGATCCTGCCTCAAAATAAAAGAAAAAGAATAAGAAATTTAAAAAGTTGGAGAAATCCAGGTGTGGTGGTCTACACCCATAGCCCCAGCACTCAGGAGGCTGAGGCAGAGAGATCACTGTGAGTTAGAGGCCAGTCTGGGCTACACAAGCAAGTTCAAGGCCAACTTGCATTAAAACAAAAAAATGAAAAAAAAATGGTTGGAGATATAGCTCAGTGCGAAGGGCCTGGGTTCAAACTTCAGTAACATACACACACACACACACACACACACACGCACCCATGCCTAAGCTCAGAGAGGAAAAGCCTAGTGCAAATAATAGTCATAATTATGAAACCTTACTTTAATGTTTAAACAGGTGGGAAAGTGATGACTGTCATGCTCTTTAGTGATTTCTCCAACTCTAGGTCATTTCAGGCAGGCAGAATTACTGATTTGATGTATCACTTCTTTAATGAATGGCTAAGATTCACATGTCTGACAACTCCACAGTTCTGGTATTTCCTTCAGATTATGAAAAGAGAGAATAATGTGTAATTTAGTCCTATGAAAAGTCAACATAAAGCTGTCAGATGGTTCTGCTCAGCCTCATTTTCATGCAATCTCACTGTTGGGTCTCCCAGGCTCCTGAAATTACTGAATTTGTTGCCAGACAAACCAGTAACATCATCTCAATAAGGAAGGTTCTTCTTGTGTCCACAGAATGAAACACCAAATGTGCAGGTACATTGGACCAAACATTTTATACATTTTTTTTGTTTCCTATAGTAGGTTTTATACATACAAATCTCAAGACCAAAAGTTATTTCTGAGGCCTGATCAAAAGCTAGGATTTGGATTTACCAATAGCCACATTTCATAAGTCCATAGTTTCTTGGAAATTTTTGTAATGTCACTGGGCACTGAACAAATTAAATCTGTTTATGGAAGGTACAGTTGAAGGCCATTGCCTAATTGAATCAAGCTAATACAGCAGAGCATTTTGAAAACAGTGTTGAAAAATGTAATTCTTGCATACTTACATGAACAAACAAATAAGAAATACTGTATTACATTTTGTGCATAATTTAGTTTGATATTTTCAATTGCAAAGATATCTTCACTCTACAAAATATACTGCTTTGGGTAGCTGTGTATCTGCATGTGTGTGTGGCCTCTCTACTTATTTAACTTCTCTTGTCTGCCCACTCATTTGTAAAAGCTGCTAATTCATCAACAGACAGTGGATACAATTTACATACCAAATAAGTCAGAGGTAAGGAAGTAGTTGATTGCAGACAATCAAGTAACTTATTAGCGATGTTTTACATAGCTTTATTCTTTAATAAATTTTGTGGGTTCTTTCATCATTGTATTGAATCGAAGGAAACATTTAGGGTGGTAAAAGTGAGATGGGAGTAGGTTTTGTAGAAAGTCTGTCAGATCCAAGCTGGTCTCAAAGGTGTTTCTTATCCCTGGGTTCCCTTTTCTATGTTTTCTCTCCCTTGCTCCAAGAGGGTGAATTTAACACGCTGTACTTCCTTTAGGCAACTAGAAATTCAGAAAAATCAAAAGCAAAATTTTTAAAACTGGCTTCCAGTTGTGGAAAATCTGCAATTAATCATGAAATCTTATCAGGGGAAATATGAGAAACACAATTTCCTTCCAAATTAGAATACTCTACACAAAGACAGAAGAGAAAGAAACAGTGCTATTATTGACCAAACATTTCATCAGAATGTGATAAATATCACATTTATATACTGAGAGATTGGAGCTGGAAGAAAAAATTCTCAGTCATTTATATGGCTTAGCGGGTGCAGCCTATCACGTACAGGCATCCGATATAAACAAGAACTAGTCCTTCAGTAAAAGGAGCTGACAATGCCATTTATCACACATGGTTCACTCTAAATTCACCCGGCCATTGGGGTGGCCATTTATGTTCCTGAATTACTTTTATCCAAAGGAGAAAAAAAGGTTTTTGTATGTTTAATATCACAAGATTTCTCTTATATAAGAAACCTAAAATATAAATAAATTAAGGAATATAAATGAATTATAGAACAAAATAAAAGATAATAGGAAACAGGAAGATAAGTTTTTGCTAATGAGAGGGGGATCAAAAGATGGAGGGAGGGGCAGGGAAGGGAATAAACAAAAAAGAATTAAGATATGTTATGTATATGTACCAATCCTCCATGATAAATGTAATAATCACATATTATAAATATGTACTAGTAAGGTAAAGCCGCCAGCCCCCAAAACACTAATAAAAAATAGAAGAGGGAGCTTTGAAACTTGGAGTAAGGTACTGTAGCTACTATACTTAGTTTACTACCCAACCACAGAAGCTATAGAGTAGGGTATTATCTTCCTTGATGATCATATTTCAAAGTGAGGGCTCCCAGGTCCTTGAGAAAGTCATTTCTGGTTCCAAGAGGACTATTTAACTTTCAAAAAGATTTATGTAAATTTCAAAAATTTTACACATTTTCAAAAGTAATTGCTCTAAGACATGAATTAAAATCCTGGTTCTACCGATGAGTAGGTACACCACCTTGAGAAATCCCTGAATCCTAGAGTTGCCGTGTGTATAATGCAAGTCTTACTTCTTGTATCGTAAGATTATGATGATGATGAATTGAGATTATTTATGCTTGTGCTAATGACAGTCTGCTGCAAAATGAGCAATTACTATGTGATTCCTATGCAGGGCTAATCTGTCTGCATATGGTTTTGAATCGTCCCATCAACTTAAGAATGATGCTCCATCACTTTTCTCTCTTTTGGCTCAGCCCAGCCTGCTTGAATAATCCAGGAGAATCTTCAGTCTTCAGATACATTTGCACCTGTCACAAGAAAAATACATAGATGTTTAAGTAAAATATTATACACTGCTGTTCACTGTGACCTGTTTTCAAGAAGTCAGCACTGTGAAAACATAGTTTAATAAAATATACTCATAATAAAATGCATATGTTTTAAGCACAGCATAGTTTTTCTGACACATATTTGTCTGTGTAACCATCACGATGACCAAATATGCATTACCTAAAAGAATTCCCTCGTGTGCATCTCAAAGTAATTTCCACCTCAAACTGTTAGAGGCAACCTCAATGTCTCCTTTCTGCCTCTATAGATTTAGGTTTTTATAGAAATGTACATATAATACATTGTTTTGTGTTTGCCATTTTTTTTTGGTGTTGTAATTGTGGGATTTGTCCATGCAGTTGTACATGTAAATAGTCTGCTCCCTTTATTAGCACTATTCCATTACATTGTTCTATCATAATTTAGTGATTGAATTATTGTTGGATATTTATTTCCAGCTTGAGGCATTATTAATAAAGCTGCTATAATATTCTTTTACAAGTTTTTATATGGATGTATGTTTCTATTTCTCTTGAGTAAATATGTATGCGTACAATTTCTGAATCAGTAGACAAATACATGTTTGATATAATAAGAAGCTGTCAGCATGTTTCTTAAAATTAACATTTTCTTTTTCAGCAGTGTTTGAGAGTTCCAGTTTCCTCATCGACACTTAGTATTTTCAATATTTTTATTTTTAGGTATTCTATTGGATGTGTACTTTAATACCCTTGTGGCTTTGCATTTCTCCTTCAGTGTTTCTGACTAGTGAACTTGCTGCTTTTGTTTGTAGTGAGGAAATAAGCCACTGATCTCTAGCCCATTTGGGAAGGGATATTAGGGTGAGAGAAAGCATCTGGACAACTTCTATGTAGATTTTGAATGAGGCTGTCCCCATTCATCCTGCTCTCAAGGGTTCCGTGCCTCAAATTCTAATGCTTCCAAGGGGATTTCTGCAGTCAAATGTTTCTTTTCCTTTTCACCTTTCTCATTTTTTCTTCACGATTTCACACATAAGTTATTGATAATATTGCTCATGCTTTTTCAAAAGTTAATTCTAGTTGATTTAAATGATTTCAACTGAAGGTTCTATTCTCCACCAAATATCCTCTTGTCCTTGATTTCCACGACTCGACTGTGCTTTCCTCAGACTTCTCTTCTATTCCATTTTTGTCTCACTGGCTTATTCCTGTTTCTCTGAATTAAATTATGGGACCAGGCCAGGAATGGGAACATCAGCATATTTTTTATTTCCGGTCGTTCTGTGATACAAATCTTTCAGTGAAATTCCGCGAGGATTTGCTACTGCTACTCTTCAGTAGCGACCTCATTCTGAAGGGAAAGAGAATTATTGCTCTGTATGTGTCGTGGCCAGGGTTCTGCCAGATAAAATGTAGAGGGAAGCTTCATGATAATTCTCTCTAAAGGTTCTCTGGTTCCTTTGATTCCAAGAAACTGTTTCTTATATGTAATGTGTTGACAGCAAGAAAATTGACCATTTCAAGCAACATCTAAACTTCGAGATATTTTTTCAAAAGCCCAAACAAGGGTTTTCTCATTTCCTTTTAGGAGAACACAAATCTAAAATTCTCCAAAGCTAAAGAGAGAAAGATTAAGGACATGAAAATTTCACACAATTGGTACAATAATGGGCGAATATGCTTTAGGGAATAATAAAGCAACTATATTACTAGTCAATTTTAGTAATATCTAGTATGTCACAAGAAAATATCAATGTCTGTATTAAACTGCATTTTTCTAAATTCCCTCCTCATTAGCCAATTTAGAGATTTGCAAGTGCCTGTAAAAAACTGAAGATACTCTCAAAATACCAAAATTTGAATCTGGATTAATTTACAATGTGTTTCTATAGCTTGATGATTTAAAAAAATTATTATGTTAAGTTTTTAATCAATGGACTCCTTTCAGACACTGATCCAAATAAGCTAGGTGTTTTGTACTTATGGAAGTCTATTCTGACAGATACTAACTTTTAAGGGCATTTTGTGCTTAACATTTCTTACCATATATATCAAATTTCTAGCCATGCCAAGTATGCTTCAGACTGGCATGATCTATGAAAGTTTTCACCTTTAGGTAAGTGGTTTAAATCATAAGAGGTGGTGGTGGTATGTAAGGTTTATGAGAAGCTTAAAGACAGTCTCTGACTTGCATTTTTCAAAAGAGCGTATCAAGTCCTACAGTTGAAGAAGTATAAGTCAGACAAAGGTAAAAAGCTGCACGACAAAACATGTAGGTTAACTTTCTATTATATTCTGTTCTTTTTCTTAATTGGGAGTCTCAAGTATTAGAAATCAGTGGATGACACCTAAGAAAACATAGAAAATGTGCCAAGCTTGACATCTGGCTGTTGCTTTGGGGGACACAATCCAATTATTTTTCACTAATTTTTTCATCCAGTAACCAAATTTATAGTTTATTAAAATGTATGTAAAAATGAGAATTTCCCCTGTGTTGTTTTTGCATTTCCTATCACCCAGTTACAGTTAAAAAAAAGTATTTCAACTGATTGGACTCATTTCAAGTATAATAATATATATTATACATGAAATACATATAATATGTATACATGTATATATTTAATAATGTACACAATTTCAGCCAGATGTGGTGGTGCAATCCCAGCACTCACAAGGAGAATTACAAGTTCGATTCCAGTCCCATCAACTCCAAAAACAAACAAAAAAATGTATCTGATTATTTGACCCATAAATATCATTGGTTTTCTAAGCACAGTATATCAGGTATAGTTGCTGAGGCAGACTACTTTATTACTATTATTAGTTTTTGTTCAAATTTTATTTTTATAACACCTTGGGCTTAGTGGAGTAAACTGATGGTGAATAAATTTTCACGAGTAGAAATTCCAGTTTACGGAATTTGTCCAGGAGTACTGCCAGATAGATTGAAGCGTGAAGGTGTTAGAATACTTGTTAGCCCAGGATGAGAGGGGACTCTGGCTGGGAAGGTGCGGGGCGGTGCGGTGCATGGGAATCTTACTCAGGAGGCTTTGCTTTTTCTCACCACCTGCCATCCACTTCACAGCTTTTCTAATTGTTTATCAGACTCTGTGTCACACTCTTGACTCCTTAAATTCTTGTCCCTTAAATGCCTTTTTCTGATCTTTCTGTTATAAGATAAAGTAGCTCTTTATACCTGTTATCTTCCATTTAGTCTTCCTAATCAACCAAAGCTGTTAAAACAGTCTCCTCACCTTGGGCTTTCTTTAATGTTTCTCAGTATTCTTGATGTTTCTTTCACCCTCCTAAAATACCAGACAGTGTTCACTCCTTTCCCAATATAAAACTCTAATAGTTGGTAGTTCTTTCTTGGTTCTCTATTACTTTTTTTTAAAGAGTCCTTTTCAGTCAGCAAGCTATCTCTTTTTGTTGTTGTTGTTTTTCGTACCAGGGATCAAACTCATGACTGTCCACTTGCCAGGGAGGCACTTATACTGCTGAGCTAAATCCCCAGCCCATCAGCAAGCTATCTTTCTCTATGTCTTTTAAACATGTTTAAGTGATGTGCCTCCTCCCCTACTTTTCTGTCTTTATTACTCTGACATCCAATGTTCTGAAAGCCTAAGCTATGAAATACAATGTTTTCAGAGACAAAAGACCTAGCTCTGTCTTTGAGGAGTTGCATTGCAGGGAAGAAAGGAGACAGACAAGACAGTACAGCCTTGTGCAATCATGTGTTGTCCCGGAAGTGGGCTCTCTTCAGGTCTGGGTACTCACATGGGAGTAGCATTGCAGTGGGCTTCTGGAAGAGTGACACAGAATCTATTTTTCAAGCCTAGGAAGAAAAGGGCCAGGTGGAAATGGTGTGTGATGGGGCGGAGGGGAATGTTCAGGCTGCTCACAGGCTAAGATAACTTGAGAAAGTGGATCTTACTGGGAACCTGGCCAAGAACCCCAATCTCCCAAATGAGTGTACGGTGAAGGCTTAAATAAATGAGACAAGTGGTATGATTTTAGGGCTCCAGGAGGGTCAAACCCTCTAACAGAGTTCGAGACTCTGAGGGCTGAGACTAGGAATGTCTCTGGGCAGCCCATATTTATTAAGTCTTCCAAAAAAAAAAAGGAGATGGGATACTGAGGAAAGGGCGGGATCTGAGCACAACCTTGGGAATGGTTCAAGGACTTTTCCAAGTAGCAAATTATGTTAATTTAGTAGAAGTATCTTAGGAGAAAATCTCCAGGGGCCATTTCACTACAGGAGGAAAGTGCCTGCAGCTATAGTCTTTATTCAGTTAACTGGGGTTGGAGCCAGGTGTCCTCAGCTGTGGTCTTACCTTGCCT